>WOXC01010057.1:0-35908 GCA_011680675.1 Gymnobelideus leadbeateri
GGGTCTTACTGACTGTCCTCCTTTTTTTTTTTGGTAAGCATTATTCCCATCTGTTCTTCAACATACTTATTTCTCTGCCTTCCTGCCCTCAGTAGTTAACCATTGGTATTTTCCTTCTCTTCTTTATTTTGGGAAGGGGCAAGCAATTTTCCCCATCAAGTGCCACTCTAAATCTCATTTTCTAGGTTATAAGTAAATGGCACATGCATAATGTTTGGTCAAATTCCCTCATTTTACAGATGAGGAAAGTCAAGGTGGACTAGGGAAGCTCAGTGTCCTGTGCAATGTCATAGAGGTAATATCAGAGACAGATTTAGACCCAGGTTATCTGACTTGAGGGCAAGTACTCTTTCCATGGTACAACCTCTGCTTCAACCTCTTCATTTTACTGCCAAGAAAAAATGAGAACTAGAGAGCAGATATGTCTTGTCTCAGGTTATGGGGAGACTTCATGGCAAAGCCATGAATTGTACACAGGTTGAATAATTTCTATTTTGATATTTTTTCATTACAATATACTGTCTCTGCCAGTAGAATATAGAACATGCCTAAGTAAGTTATATTCCAGTATTAAACTTCAGAGATTTTGTTCATTTACTGTCCGTTCATTACATAGAACCTAAATGTTATCTGGCAATTTTACTTTACTTGTAGTTATACTACAGAAGCATCAAGATAATGAAACCAAAGGCCAGACTATATGGACAGTACCTTAAACTTGCATATACACAGAGCTTGTGTTTGCTACAAGTAAACATTCAGGAGAGAAAAGATCATAGAAACTTTGGAGCACCAGGGCCACTGGGGTTTGGTGGATTAGAATGTGCCAGTATGTACTTTCAGAGTGTCTAGGTTTTCAATTTCTTTTGGCTTTAAAAGAAACTTTTGATCAAGACTTTAGGGACATAGATGAACTGAAAGGAATAAAAGAAAGAGAAGGGAGACCTGGTCTGTGACTCCTGCCATGCAAAACGGATCCAGGGTTTGGGTGCATTGCTTATTGTTCTGAGGCAAAGTAGAGGTGGAGACACAGAAAGTTAATGAGGGCAAGCTGGAGGAGGTGGGGTAGCATTTGAGTTCTACACAAATTCAAGAGATTAGATTGAACTGAACTAGTAGATTTACTCAGGGCAGGTAGGTGGCACAGTGAATAGAGAGCTAGGCCTGGAGTCATGAAGATCTGAGTTGAAATCTGCCCTCAAACACTTACTAGCCGTGTGACCCATGGCAAGTCACTTCAACATGTTTGCCTCAGTTTTCTTCTCTGTAAAATGATCAGTAGAAAGAAATGGCAAACCACTCGAGTATCTTTGCCAACAAAATCCCAAACAAAGAGCTGGGCATGACTGAACCAACTGAACAACAAAAGCAGATTTATTAAAAAAGCTTATTACTATCTTTTATAATATCTTCTAAAGTTTCCCTGCATTCTTTCCCCCCCCCCCCATGTAACAAAAGAATGTGGAGAAGAAAAAAAAAGAAGAGAAAGAAGATAATGTTAACGAACGCATTGAGAAAAATCTGAAAATAAATTCAGTGTTCCAAACCTTTGGATCTCTCAATTCTGCAAAGGTTAGAATGAGCTGTCTTCTCAAAACCCTTTTAATCAAAAGTGTCACTAATTATGATATAAATTAGTGTTTGTGCTTCAGACAAATAGTAATTCCTTTCAGAAACAACAACCACCATCACTACTGTGCTAGAAAATTGACCCAAGGCAGAGCCAAGATGGTGGAGTAGAAATAAGACTTCCCTGTGGCTCTGGCTTCCACCTCCTCCAATACATGTAAAAAATGACAAAACAAAATTTAGAGCAACAGAATCCACAAAGTGACAGAGAGAAACAAATCTCCTGCTGAAGGCAGGCTGGCAAGAAGGGGCTATCACACAAATGGGAGCTGAGCCCCTCCCAGTGTGAGCCATGTGGTTTTGGTCCCAGGGCAGCCCTGATCAACAGTGGCCAGAACAGACTTCAGGAGAGTGAAGCACCAGCAGCTGTGGTGGTTTCCAGACTTATCAACTCATAAACACCAAAGACAAAATAAAAGGTCACTGTGGAATTCTGTTAGAACAGGGATGGATAGAATAGCACTGTCTGGCCCCTGCCTCCAGGGCAAGAAGTGGCTGCTTTCAGAGTTCCTGGCCTGCAGATTGTATGGGGACCAACCTACCATTCACAGGGTAATTGCTCTTGCTTTAACCTGCTTGTATCTGGATCAAAGTCTTGGGTGGTGGTCCTGGGGTGTGTGGCCAGAGCCTGTGGGGGCTGCAGAGTGGGCACCCTCCTAATTGCTCCAGCAGCTGCAAAACCCCCAGCAATTTGGGACAAAGCTCTCTCCATTCTGTGGGCAGAGTTCTACCATGGCAAAGAGTTCAAATGTCAAGTAATTGACTGGCAACATGAGCAAGGAGAAAATACTGTAAGCAGTCAGGAAGAAACAATTTGAATATTGTGGAAACACAATCAGGATAACACAAGACATAGCAGCTTCTCCTTCCTTTTTTTTATTTTTGGAGGGCAGTTGGGGTTAAGTAACTTGCCCAAGGTCACAGGGCTAGTTTTTGTGTTAAGTGTCTGAGGCCATATTTGAAGTCAGGTCCTCCTGACTCCAGGACTGGTGCTCTATTCAACTGTGCCACCTAGCCACCCCTCCTAGTAGCTTCTACACTAAAGGACTGAAGGGCTTGGAATTTGATATTCTGGAGGTCAAAGGACTGAGGATTAAAACCAAAAAACCAGAGTTGAACAGAAAATTTGGCTTTCAAATACAAGAAGCAAGAGAAGCATGAAGAAGAAGAGGGTAAACAGAGAAAAGAAATCATAATAACTTATTTACATTACTACATGGAAAATGATAATTGTAACTCATAAGACTGCTCAGTATGAGGACATATACTATATATGTATATATGTATATATAGGAGGGTGTAGATGTGTATAAATATGTGAGGGTGTGCATATGTATGTACATGTAAACATAGACAGAGGGCACAGGACAAGTTGAATATGAAGGGATGATACCTAAAATATAAAATAAAGAGGTGAGAGAGGAATATATTGGGAGGAGAAAGGGAGAGATAGATTAGGGTAAATTATCTCATATAAAAGAGGCAAGAGAAAACTGTTACAATGGAGGGGAAGAGCAGGAAGGTAAAAGGTGAATTTGGCTTAGGGCGGGAATAACATACACACTCAATTGGGTATCTTACCCTACAGGAAAATAGGGGGAAAGGGGACAAGAGGGGGGGATGATAGAAGGGAGGGCAAATTGGGGGAGAGGGTAGTTAGAAGCAAACACTTTTGAAAAGGGACAGGGTCAAAAGAGACAATAGAATAAGTGAGGGGTGGGATAGGATGGAGGGAAATATAGTCTTTCACAATATACCTACTATAGAAATGTTTTGTATAACTACACATGTACAACCTATATTGGATTGCTTATCTTCCCAGTGGTGGTGGGTGTGGAGGGAAGAAGGGAAAAAATCTGGAACTCAAAGTTTTTAAAAAGTGTATAAAAATTTTTTTATATGCAACTGGTAAATAAGATACACAGGCACTGGGATATATTAATCCAACTTGCCTTACTAGAAAGTTGGGGGGGTGGCATGGGGAAAGATATGAGACAACAGTTTGGAGAAATGGGTATTCAGTAGGCTAGCTATTTTGGGTCGGGGCTAGGGGAAAGACAGGGAAAAATTTATAACTCAAAATCTTGTGGAAATGAATGTTAAAACTAAAAATAAATAAATATATTAGAGAAAAATTAAAGAAAGGGGGTGCGGCTAGGTGGTGCAGTGAATAGAGTAGTGGCCCTGGAGTCAGGAGGACCTGAGTACAAATCTGGCCTCAGACACTTAACACAAAAACTAGCTGTGTGACCTTGGACAAGTCACTTAACCCCAATTGCCCCTCTAAAAAGCAAAAAAAAAAAAAAAAAAACCTGAAAAGAAAACTAACCCAATTAATTACCCTCCTAAGAAAATATAACTAGTACTAAACTTTTTTAATATACTCACATATTTCAAGAGACTTGTACTCTCATCAATGTAGATGCTTCCTTCAGTGATGCCGAAGGCAATCTATACGTTCCTATTCTGTGACACTCTTGACCATGACTTCCCATAAGTTTGCCACAAGGCATCCATTCATCCAATGTGTTTGGGAGCCTTCCTTGCTTTCTTTTGACATCAGGAGAATTTTTATTTTAAAACCTACCTATTTTCAATATATTGTTATATCATAGGGCTATAAATGATACTTTTTCCATTGCTAGAGTCCTCTTTTTCCTACTATTAGATTTTCTCTGTGTACCTGCCATGCTTGTTCTTATAAATGAACATTTACTGTAGTCAGTTGTTCGTGGTGCTTCTGAGGTTCATTCTTGAATTCTCTTCTTTCCTTTGGATTCCAGTCCTTCAAAAAGTGCAATTGTCCATTCAATGGATATAATGCCTAAATTCATATATCTTGCCTTATTCTCTTTTCTGAGCTCCAGTCCTGCAACCTGTTGGGCATTCCCACCTGGATGGTATATCAGAACCTCAAACTGAACATGTTGAAATGGAACTTTTTCAAATTTCCCCATTTTTGTTGATGGCATCACCATCCTCTTAGTCTCACAGTTTTATAAACTTTCCTTTTTTCTCATCCTCTTTATATCTAATCAGATTCTGTTCATTCTGTCTGTTCTATATTTATCATTCTCATGCCTCTCTTGACTTGGTGATCACCTCAGTTAAGGCCTCCATCATCCCCTGTCACCTGTACTATTATAATAGCATCATAAATGGTTTTCCTTTCATCATTCCCTTTCTTTCAATCCATTCTCACACAGCTGCCAAAATTATCTTCTTGAAACAGGTTTGGCTATGGCACCAACGTCGACAAAAATCTTCAGTGGTTCCCAATTCTCTTAGCTGAATTATAAACTTACTAGTTTGGCATTTACACAATCTCACTTTAACCTTCTTTTCTTGATTTATTTCACTCTATTCCCTTTCACTCATACACACACACACACACACACACACACACACACACACACACACACACACACATTCTCTTCAACTACCCTCATACTGAGAAAAGTCTCATGAGTTACAATAATTGTTTTTCCATGTAGGAATGTAAATAGCTTAACTTTAATAAGTTCCGTATGATTTCTCTTTCCTGTTTTCCTTCTCATAATTCTCTTGCTTCTTATATTTGAAAGTCAAATTTTCTGTTCAGCTCTGGTCTTTTCATCAAGAATACTTGAAAATATTTCACTGAATGTCCATATGTTCCCCTGAAGCATTACAGTCAGTTTTTCTGGGTAAGTGATCCTTGGTTTTAATCCTAGCTCATTTGACCTCTGGAATATCATATTCCAAGCCCTTCAATCCCTTAATGTAGAATCTGCTAGGTCTTGTGTTTTCCTGATTGTGTTTCCACAGTACTCAAATTGTTTCTTCCTGACAGCTTGTAATATTTTCTTCTTGACCTGGGAACTCTAGAATTTGGCTATAATATTCCTAGGAGTTTTCTTTTGGGGATCTTTTTCAAGAGGTCATCTGTGAAATCTTTCAATTTCTATTTTGCCCTCTGGTTCTAGAATATCAGAGCAATTTTCCTTGAGCATTTCTTGAAGATGATTTCTAGGTTCTTTTTTTGATCATGGCTTTCAGGTAGTCCAATAATTTTTAAATCGTCTCTCCTGTATCTATTTTCTAGGTCAGTGGTTTTTCCAATGAGATATTTCACATTGCCTTCTATTTTTCATTTGTTTGGGTCTATTTTATAGTCTCTTGATTTCTCATAAAGTCATTAGCTTCTAATTGCTCCAATCTAATTTTGAAGGAATTATTTTCTTCAGTGAGTTTTTGAAATTCCTTTTCCAGCTGGAAAATTCAGCTGTTTGAAAGCATTCTTCTCCTTATTGGCTTTTTGGGACTCTTTTGCTGTTTGAGTTAGTCTATTGTATTTTTGGATCCCCTTTATCAGGCTGTTGGCTCATTTTTCATGATTTGCATGCATCATTCTCATTTTTTTTCTCAATTTTTCCTCTACTTCTCTTACTTGATTTCCAAAATCCTTCTTGAGCTCCTCCATGGCCTTTGACCAATTCATATTTTTCTTGGAGGCTTTTGATGCAGGAGTTTTGACTTTGTTGTCTTCTGGCTCCATGTTTCCACCCTTTTTGTCTCCAAAAAAGTATTCTATGGTCTGATTGGGCTTCCTCTGTTTCCCCATCTTGCCAGCCAATTATTTGACTTTTGAGTGCTTTGCCATGGTAGAACTCAGCTTACAGAGTGGAGAGATCTGTGTCCCAAATTGCTGGGGTTTTCATAACTATTGTCAGAGCCAAGAGGAGGGTGTCCCCTCTGCAGCCACCACAAGCTCTGGTATGCTAGTTTCCTAGTCACAGGACTACCACCTAAGAACGTGACCCAGATCCAAGCAGGTCAAAGTAAGAGCAATTACATTCTGAATGGTCACTTGGTTCCCCCTATAATCTGCAGGCCAGGAGCTCTGGAGGCAGCAGTGTTGTAGCAGCTGTAGCTGCTGGGCCTCCACTATCTTTTGCCCCAGTTGCAGGGGCTGGACCATGTTCTTCTCTCACCCATTTCCAACAGAGTTCCCTACTGACCTTTTACTTTCTCTTTGGCATTTATGGGTTGAGAATTCTGGAAACTGCCACAGTTGCTGGTGATTCACTGTCTTGAAGTCTGCTCTGGCCTGTCTGGGCCATGAGTATGGGCCAGTGTGGCTCATGTGGGACTGTGCTTGGCTCTCTGCTCAGTGTGATCTACCCCTCCTCTTGGCCTGCCAGGTTGCCTTCAGTGGGAGATTTGTTTCTCTCTGTCACTTTGTGGGTTCTGTAGCTCTAAAATTTGCTTAGAGTAATTTTTTTTACAGGGATTGGAGGTGGTTGGAATGGGAGCTCAAGCAAGGTTCCTACTTTTGCTCTGCCATCTTGGCTCTATCTTTTTTTTTCCTTCCCCTCTAATAAATGTCAGATCCAGAAATCAAACGTGGGCTTTCTTACTTCAAGTTTAGAGTTCTTTAATTTTTCAATTAAAACCACTGCTTATCTTGTTTTCCAGTCAAGGGAATGACAACATCATCATTTTGAATTACTTATTATTGATTAATATTTTAATAGAGAAGATTTTATGAGACTCCTTAAAAAAACAAAAGAATTGTAATTTTTTTCTTCCACTCTGGTTGGTAACTTCCATCAAAAATTTTTTTTAATAAAAGAATGGAAATGTTTTTATTTGTTTTTTACTTGGATAATCTAAAGTTTGTCATATCTGAAGCATTAAAGTGTTTTTTGCTTGATCAACCAAAAATGACAACTGCTTGGCTATACAGAAAATTTGCCTTCTCCTTGTAGTCGTATTGTGTGCATTACTTTGTTACTCAGTTTGTGGCTAAATAAGATTATTTACTTTATGTAATCAAAGAATAAGATGTACAGAGTGGCTAGGTGGCACATTGAGTAGAGCTCCAGCCCTGGAGTCAGAAGGACCTGAGTTCAGATCTGGCCTCAGACACTTAACACAAAAACTAGCCCTGTGACCTTGGGCAAGTTACTTAACCCCAACTGCCCTCCAAAAAAAAAGAAAAAAAGAAAAAAGAGTAAGACATAAACACAGAAAATGTAATAATATCAGTATTAGTAAATTGGATTGAAAAAGTAAATTTAAACGCCAACACCAGGATTCCCCCCCACCCCTAGTACCACAGTTCCTCAGCAGGGTAACTGGTAGATACCAGTTCAGAAAACCACCATATGCACTGCCATTCTCTAGTAGCCAAATCTCCCAGTATTTCAGCTCAACTCCAGGAAGCACAACTCTAGGAGGCACAGCTCCAGGCTGGCAGATAATCTCCAGCAACCAAACTTTTGAGTGGAAGGCCTGGGTGAGCAGGTAACCCCCGAGGAGCCAGATTCCCCACCATCACCCTGAGAGCTTTAATGTTGCAGACCCCTGCTCAGCACCAGGTAAACTGCTAGACCCCTACAGCCTTCAACTGCCAGCACCTGAGGCCCCAGCAAACAAAGTAATTGACCAGAGATGTGATGATAAAAATCTAATTAAGTGGTGAAAAGGAATTGTACTGGGAGAAGAGGAAAAGAGGAGTCAGACAAGGGTAAATTACATCACATGAAAAGGCACAAAAACTTATTACAATAGAGGGAAAGAAGGCAGAGAGTTGAGCATTATTTGAACCTTACACTCATCAGATTGGCTCAAAGAGGGAATAACATACTCACTTAGGTATAGAAATCTAATTTGCCATATAGGTAGTAGGAGGGGGAAGTGGAAAGAAAATGGAGGGAGTATATAAAAGGGAGGGAAGTAGTAGTAAGAGTAAAGAGGAAGAAAAAGGAGGGGGTTGATAGAAGGGAGGGCAAACTGAGGGAGGTGGTGGTTGAAAGCAAAACTCTAGGGAGGAGGGAAAGGAGGACCCACATGTACAAAAATATTTATAGCAGTTCTTTCAGTGGTGTCAAAGAATTGGAAATTTAAGGGATGTCCATCAATTGGGGAATGGGTGAACAAGTTGTGGTATATGAATGTAGTGGACTACTAATGGGCTATAAGAAATGATGAGCAGGATGACTTAAAAAAACCTGGAAAGACTTATATGAACTGGTGCTTACTGAAATGAGCAAAATCAGGAAAATATCATACACAATAAAAGACATATTGTGCGATGATTGACTTTGATAGACTCAGCTCTGCTCAGCAATGCAAGGATCTAAGAGAACTCCAAAAGTCTATCCACATCCTAATAAAGAACTTTGGAGTCTGAATGCAGATGGAAGCATATTATTTGTTCACCTTTTCTTTTCTTTTGTTGTTTTTTTTCTTCTTTCTTGTGATTCCTCCCATTAGTTCTAATTCTTCTTTACATCATGACTAATGTGAAAATATATTTAATATGAATGTATAAGTAGAGCCCATAGCAGATTGCATGCCAACTTGGGGAGGGAGGAGGAATGGGTGGGGTAGAAAATTAAAAAATCAAAATTTTATGAAAGTGAATGTTGAAAACTAAAATAAATTATTTTTTTTAAAAGTGTGTCACAGGACAGATAGGCATGTATAGGTGACTCTGCATTACTGGAGACAATATCTGCATTGATGAGATCACAGGTCCCTTGGAATATATGAGTATATTTTAAAAAAATGATATTAATTATACTATTATGGAGTGGATGTATTGTAAATTGGGTCAGTTTTCTAGCATGGTGATAATGATGGTCATTGTTTTTGAAAGGTATTGATTTTTTATTAAGCACAAATACTAATTTGTATCACAATTAGTGACACCTTCAATAAGAATAAGGCTAATAAATCAAAGTGTTCCCTCCTTTCTATTATTTTTTGTTTTTAATCACTATTTTAATTCTTCTTGATTTCTAGCCAAAGATTCTGCTTGAGCTGTTCATAGAAGCAGAATTTCACAGCCACAGTTGTTCTTTCACAGTGATGGATGGAGAGCTTGTGTTGGCATTTCAGTTTCTTGGTATGATTTACTGATACAGATTTTAAGGTAAATTTAGAAAAAATTGAAATCAAACTGCACCTACAGAATGCCAAACTAATCACATTTATCAAACAACCAGGCAATTCAGAGAAGACATTGGTCTGACTATACAGAATGAAAAAAAATTTAGTTTGAATGGACGTTGGAGGAAAAACAGTCCCATTAGTACCTAACTGGGAATCCCCACTATTATATTTAGAAAATATGCCCATCCAATCATTATTTGAAGAGCTTTAGTGAGGAGGAACAAACTACCTCCAGAGGCAGCTCATTTTACTTTTGAATAGGGTTACTTGTCAGAGAGTTTTTATTTATGTTGAACTGTATCTGCATTTATTTAACTTCTAAACGTTGGTCCTAATTCTGCCTCCTGGGATGAAGTGCTGCAAATCAGATTTCTTTTCCACATTGCTAGCACTTCAAACACTTGAAGGAAGATATTATGTCCCTGCTAAATTTTTGCTTCTTTGGCCTAAACAGTTCCTTCTATAATCCCTCCATATGTCATGAACTACAGGCTCTCTGGCTCATCTTCTCTTCCAGAACTAACTCCGTTGGGTGAGGTATATTCTGAATAGGGCAGAATATAGCAGCACAGATGATATATGTTTTCTGGACCTCTCAAAGAATATTTTGTTTTTTTTTTTCCTTTCAGTTCTTGTGAATGGCAAGAAATCCTTGGCAATTCTGAAGAGTCTTCCTTAGTTTGTGATCTGTTTTCTTCCTCATTTTTATGTTCTCCTGGCTTAGGAACTTGGCAACTACATTTTAGACTGAGAGAAAGTTATATTTCCTCTCTCATGCTGCCCTTTGTATTGGATCAAATTCCATTCTGCCCTGTGGTTCCAATGTTTCTAGATGATTGATTTTCACAATTTCCTGAAAATACAGTATTAGGTTTTTTCTTTTCTTTTTTGCTTTCTCATGCTTTTCTAGCCCAGCATTTATCACAGCCTTTCCTTCAGTTGACCAGCTTTTTTATAGATAGCACAAATATTCTTTTATTTTTCCTTCCTTTTGACTTTTAAATTTTCTTATATAATCAAAAACTTGAATTCTATCTCTTTCATCCCATTGGTGTGTCTGAAAATTTTCTAAGACTTTTTACCTCTATTGTAAGTTACTATTTCTCCTTTTAATCTTTGTATTAAGAGCATTTGACTCTTCTTTTTTCCCCCATTCTTTGATAAAGCTTTCTAACTACTCTCATGTCTTTTGATTTTGGTCCATTTCTTTTGTGGCATCTTTGTTTTAGATATTATAGAATTATTCTTTTCTTTTGGAGTTTTATGCAACTTGTTTGGAAGTTTTCATTTTTATTGAGCTGAAACCTGTATTTGTTTAACCTTGTAATAATTCTTCATTGGTTTTGAAACTTTTATTTGCTCCTCTTCCCCCAGTCTTTCTGCTAGGCGTTTTTTGTTGTTGTTGTTGGGTTTCTTTTCTTTTGGTCGGGTATTTTGAAAAGAAAAAATACTTAGTGATTCTGAGATAGTTGGGAATAATAACATCCATCTTCAAAGTCATACTCAGTCATGGGTCCAATCCCACCAAACCTTATTGATAACTATGCTTCCTGTTTTAAGATCTCTGGTAAATCTTGCTTGTTGCCTAAACTTTCTGCGTTTTCATATAGACACATAGGCCAAGGATTTTATCGCTAGATCCTTTCTTACATTTTGTTTTCTTTGAATTTCTAGGTATCTCTATAGTCCTTTCCCCCTATATTATATTCTCTGTAAGAGAATGCTATTTAAGAGTCTATTAGTAATTGGCAGTTTGTGTGAGTTCTGGAAAAAAAACTGCTGTGATGGATAAAGAGAGGTCAAAGAAAAAGGAAAACCATAACATTTCCTGAGTGAATTCTACTTTTGTCTTAAGGATAAATATTGATAGGATTCTTAAGAGCATTTAATATTCCATTTCATATTGGATTAAACTTGTAAAAGTCCAGATAAATATATTTTTACTAGTCCCTATTAGGTACGTATAATTTCTGGCCAAGAGCCCTTCATTCTTACATTTTAAGAAATGGCAAATACTATTCTAAATGAGCATTTTCTTAACTAGTGATGCATTTCCCTGTCTAACTTCCTCCCTTAAAATCTTTACTTTCAGTTGGCAGTAGTGATGAAAATGTCATTTGTGCCCTTAAGGTTTCCAGTTTCTTGTCCAATATAATATTTTATGTTTCTTTCTAGATTTTTTTCCTGTTGTAATCAATGGGATCCACATGTATAATAAGAAGCAGATAGTAATCAGCAGGTTTGACAGGTCTTGGGAATTTCTCTGTCAAATCCTAGATACATGACCTAAGATCACAGTTTTTCTTTCTGTTATTAATGTCAACTTGAAAAATAAGTGATTAGCATCTGCCTCAGAAGGCAGTCACCATTAGCTGCTTCTTCTTCTGACCTTAGTAAATAATCTCTTTTTGTTATAGATCCTGCGGTTTGACATAACCATTTCTTGGAGACCAAGCTACCACTCTATTTCTCCATCCTCTTATCCATCCATCCTTTAATTCTTTTATGCAGCCACCAACGACTATTAAGCACCTCTTATGTGAGATGTACTATTGCTAGGAATATAAAGACAAAAGCAAAAGCAAACCCCTTCCTCAAGTTTATAGGCTGGTTGGGGGCAAGACAACATATGTATATATATATATATATATATATATATATATATATATATATATATATATATATGTATATGTGTGTATATATATGTGTATATATGTAAATACATGATAGATTCAAGGATATTTTGAGAAGGCACCAGCATCTGAGAAAATCAGAAAAGACTAATGTAGCAGTACTTGATCTGAGCCTCAAGGGAAACTGGAGATTCTGAAAGTCCATGATAAGGAGGGAGTTCCCATTAGGTATACAGGACAAACACTAAAAAGATTTAGAGGCAGGAGATGAACTGATGTGTAAGAAAAACATCAAGAAGTCCAGTTTGCACCAGTTTGGAGTCTTGTTTGTGTCTTAAGGTTATTCCATTCATTTAAACAGCTTTTCATTTTTCAGGATGCCCTGGAAAAGGTAGATATGGCTTACTCTTTCAACACAGGTAATAGGTCTTGTAGAAAAGAGCCAAGCAAGCTTATTCAACTGAAATTTTGATTCATCAGTATGTTAGTGACAGGCTGTGTCAGATATTGCCTTAAGAACCAATTGAGTTCTAAGTTTATAATGACTGGACAAGGTTCACAATGTCAAAAATCCTTCATTTTTTAAAATTCATGTGTTTATTTTGTCACTTGGACTGTATACATGGGAATCATAGAATCACAGAATCTCGAGAACTGGCAAGGACCTTGGCAGTCATCTGGTCCAACTTATATGCAAAAGCAATCTCTACTATATTTATACAAGTGATCATTCATCATTTACTTGAAGGACTTTAAGGAGGGGGAACTCAGCACTTCTCAAGATAGCCCTTTCAACTTTTGGTAAAACTCTAGGTGGTGGTGCAGTGGATAGAACACTGAGTCTGGAGACAAGGAAACCCATGTTCAAATCCAGCCTTAGACACTTACTAGCTCTGTGACCTTGGGCAAGTCAATTACTTTTGTTTGCCTCAGTTTCCTCATCTATAAAATGAGCTGGCAAAGTAAATGGCCAATCATTCCAGTATCTTTGCCGAAACCCCCCAAAAGGGGTCACAAAGAATCTGAAATGACTAAGCAATAGCAAAAACAACAAAACAGCCAGGAAGTTTTTCTGTAAAATCAACCCAAAATCTGTCCCTTTCCACATTTTACCCATTCTTCTTGGTTCTGTTTTTTGGGGCTAAGCAGAATAAGTCTAATCCACATGATATCCCTTTATATACTTGAACACAGCCATCATGTCTTCCCCAACCCACATGTATTTTTTTCCCTCTATGCTAAGCATTCATATTTTCTTCAACCAGTTTTCATATTGTAATAGCTCCAGGTCCTCCACCATACTGGTTGCCTTTCACTGGATCTTCTCTAGATCATCAGTGTTCTTCATGTGCCCATGTGCAATGTGCCTATGACTGAACACAAAATTCCCAGAAGAGGTCTAACACATATAGAATATAGGGGTATTGTCATTTCTTTTTTCCTGGAAACTATTACTAGTCAAATCTTGCTGAGTAATAATGCAACTCCAAACTGTTTAGTTTGTTTTGTTGCAAAAATCCACCGATCACCTCCTGAAAGAGATCCCAAATTGAAAACACCAAGGAATATTGTAGCCAAATTCCAGAATTATTAGGTCATGGAGAAAATACTGCAATCAGCCAGAAAGTAACAATGAAAATATCATGGGACCACAGTCAGAATTATGCAGGACCTTTCAAATTCTACATTAAAAGATTGGAGGGCATGGAATATGATATTCTGTAAGGCAAAGGAGCTTGGATTACAACCAAGGATCAACTACCCAATAAAATTGAGCATAACCTTTCCGGGTGGGGGGGAGGGAGGGATGGATATTAAATGAAATAATGGACCTTCAGACCTTCCTGATGAAAAAACCAGAGCTTAGTGGAAAATTTCATCTTCAAATACAAGACTCAAGAGAGACATAAAAAGGTAAACAGTAATTTTGTTATTTTTGGTTTCATGTTATTCAATAATGACAAACTGTTTACGTTCCTATATGGGAAGATGAAACTTACAGCTCTTGAGAATTGTATCTTTTCTACCTCATATAGACCAGAAACACATAGAGGGGGTGGGTTTAAATTGATTGTGAAGTGATGATAAAAAACCTAATTAAGTGCTCAAAAAGATTATAATGGTAGAAGAAAAAAAGGAGGCAGCAGAAAAAGGTAAATTATGTCACATGAAGAGGCACAAAGGCATATTACAATAGAAGAAAAGAAGGGAGGGTAGTGGACATTGTTTGAACTTTACTCTCATCAAATTTGGCTCAAGGAGGGAATAACATACTTAGGTACAGAAATCTCACTTGCGCTATAGGAAGTTAGAGGGGGAAGGGGAAGGAAAAAGGGAAGGAGGGATAGAATAGAGGTAAGAAGTAGCAAGGGAAAAGGGAAAAGTTTGAGGGAGGAGGTGGTCAAAAGCAAAACTGTAGTGAGGAGGGAAAGAGAAAATGGAGAAAGAAAAGTGTAAACAGGTGGGGGGTAGGATGGAGAGAAAGACACAAATAATAATCATAACTGTGAATGTGAATGGGATGAACTCACCCTTCAAACAGAAGCAGATAACAAAATGGATTAAAATTATAATCCTACAGTAAGTTGTTTATAAGAAGAAAGTAACTTACTTGTATCAAAGTTTTATAATGATGTAGAATCCTTTGAAAATGGAGGTCTGTCATAGGCATTGAGCAAGGCAACAATCTCTGTGCCCAGCTCTGTGATAAGGGCTGGGGATACAAATACTGACAAAAAGAGAGGCAGTCACTGCCCTGAAGGAACTTACATTTCAATAAAGAAAGACAATATATAAAAGAAGCTTAAGGTAGAAGCAAGGAGAAGTGCTTATTCAAGGGCATGATGGTCAAGTCAAGAGAACCAGAAGTGCAACTCAGAGGGGAATGAAAAATGTCTTCCTGGTCCCACCCCCAAAATGAGACCCTCAAAGAATTCATCAGTGGGAGAAGATGGTGGTACAGGATGGTGGAGGGAAGCTCTTTGGTGAGAAGGCCGTAGGCATGGAGGAAAGTTCCAAAGTAAGAAGAAAGCTGAATTATAGTTGTGAAATCCTAAGAGAGTCTGAAGCACTGTCCTTCCATTTAATTAGAGCATTAAATGAATTCTTACAAGCTTCTCGTCTTGGAGGTTTGTGATAACATTTTCATTTCAAAGGCGATTCATTTTGTTGATAATGAGTAATAGAGATAGATGTCTGACAGCATGAGCCTAAATAATATATGTATGCTTATGCCGTGTGTGTGTGTGTGTGTGTGTGTGTGTGTGTGTGTGTGTGTGTGTAAACAGTTAGGGTTGATTGGATCCATCCATGCTTTCCTCCACTCCCTCCCCCAAAGGGAGTGATAAGATACTGTTACTAGGTGAGAATGCACATCAGTTGTTCACTAGGTGTGAACAATACTTAATACCTACATAAATGTGATCGGAAGTTTGTTCAGATTGGCTGATAGACTGTGTTATACAAGTATACATACCTGCTGCAGTGACTATTAAACTTGATGCCATCTTTGTTTTTCTTGATTTTGACAGCTTTGGCATCCTTTCACATGGTTGTGATCAGGATGTCTTTGATTTCCTTGACTTTCTTGGGTCATGAGGAAGTAGTCAGCATGTAGCTGAAGCCAACTGTCAAACAGCCGAGAAAGATAGAAAAGCATTCATATTTTTCCACTTTTTCCTGTATTTCATGCTATCATGGCCTTTGCAAACTGGTACAGCAATAGTGAAGGCAATGTCAACATTTCCCCATGAGTCTGTTTTTAAAGTATAAAACATATAGGTCTATTTTTAAAAAAATAAAATTATTTATTCATGCTTTTAAAAACATTACCCTTCCCCCTAAACCTTCCCCTGTAACGAAGAAGCATATTTAAATGGAACAAATTGAGACATCAAAACATTGGCCATGTCTATTAACATAGGCCTCATTCTTTACTGATAGTTCATCACCTGTTTTGAGAGGAGGGGGGCATACTTATTCCTTTGTAAATTTGTCGGTGCATTGATAAGAATTCTTAAGTACTTCAATGTTCTTTTTTACTTTTATATTGAATTGTAATTTAGTATAAATTGTTTCCACGGTTGTATTTACCTCATAGTTCTATTTCTTGCATGTGTCACACACAGTCTCACAAAGCCAGCTTAAAACAAAGCTCTTAGATACTTATTTTTTGATGAAATACTCTATATGGCTCATAGCAGAAGACATGAAGGTAATTGCTCACTGTGGCCTTTTTTCCTAGTATCAGTGAAGTGAGGACAAGGGAGAGTCATTGTTATTTCCACTTAATTAATGAGGAAATTGAGGTTAAAGTCACAGCTAGAAAGTAAAAAGACCTATAATTTAAACCCAGGTTCTCACTAAAAGAACCAGTTTTCTTTCTTTCTATTATAATCTATAACATTTCTAGATTTTAAGTTGAAAGAATCTGTCTGGGTCATAGTTGTATAATAACAAAAAGAGTCACCCAAAATTATTAGTGAACACATAAGTGAACAATGGATGGAGGTCCCTTTCTCTTTGTTGTCAGATTCTTCTTCCAAGGTAATTTGGATGGAACATTTCCTAATTGGGAATTCACTTTTTGTGAATTTGTGAACATTCCTATGTCAATTGATGTGAGATAATAAGGTAATAAGGAAAACAAGAAACAAGAAACAAACAAACAAAAAAACCCAAAGAAACGAGCACTGGAAAATAGATCTTCAATATAAGTAGCCCTACAGATGAAAGATTAAATACTTTATGTCAGTATTGAACATGGAAGGAAGCAAGAATAAAAATAAAAAATATGATGGTAAGCATAATCCTATTGGAGAGTGTGATGTGAACCATTTTATAGCTTGTATTTTAAAAAAAAAAATTTTTTTTCTTTTTTGGAGGGCAATTGGGGTTAAGTGACTTGCCCAAGGTCACATGGCTAGTTTTTGTATTAAGTGTCTGAGGCCAGATTTGAACTCAGGTCCTCCTGACTCCAGGGCTGGTGCTCTACTCACTGCATATAGCTTGCAGTTTATAATTGCCTATACTTTTCTATCATTCATTAATCCTTGCTGAACCTCTGTGAGGGAGACTGTAAGAAAGAACACAGTGATCATGTTTTGCTCCAGGATATAGATGAGTCCTTCAAATTGGATCTTGTCCATCAGCATATCTATCTTGGACAGATGCTGCAAATGGACAATGAGTCAGACCTAGAATTAAACAGGAGGTGGAAAGCTGGCTAGATTGCTTTGGGAAAGTTCAGTAATTCCTTGAATGACTCCAAACTTCTCCTTAATACAAAGGCTCAACTTTTTTATTTGAATAATTTTCTGATGTTTTTGTATACCTCCGACTCTTAGAACACAACAGTCTTTGAAGAATTTAATATACCACTCAGAAAGCAGTTGGTTGGTATAAACAGCTACAGCATTTACCAAATCAGGAATTACAAATGAGAATTGAAATAAAGTATATATGTGTATGTGTGTGTGCATACATATAGTCACATATATAATATATGTATATATACATTACACATACATACACACATATGCATATACATAAATGTATTTATATTATATATATGTGTGTATATATGGATATGTACACATCCTTTCCAATAATATATGGAATACATAATGGAAATATTATATATAATTATATATCCACACATATATGTATGTATGTATGTGTGTCTATCAAAATGGAAATGTGAGATGGTGGGCTAGTCATGTGACAAGAACAGTTTTGTGATTCATTATAGTCAATGTCAAGAGAATGTGAGGAAATCTCCCAGTACTTTGGCTGGACCTTCAGACAAGCCATGGAGGACAAGGATAATAATTCCACAAGAAGGGAAAGAATGGTGGAGGGAGAGGGAAAGGTAGGTTAGAAGTTGAATTGCATTGTTGGTGAGAACACTCCCTTTGATGGGAACTTACTGGTGAGTTATAAGAGCTTCCATTTTGAGGAGAGGCTAATGCCAACCATTTTTCTTTCCTCTCCCAGGTCTACTTCTGATTCTCTGAACTTTTCCCACTCTGACCCCAGCTACAGGTTCCCTTTCCCACCCTCCTTCTCCTTTTTCAGTTTTCTGAATTTAACCTTTTTGAGAGCAAGGACCATCTTTCTTTTTTATTGTATTTTTGTCCCCAGAGTTTAGCACAGTTCCTGGCACACAAATATTTGTCAACTTGACTTCAGGCTCCATTTGTTTATTTGGAAATTGATGGTGAAATAAAGTTACATCATAACCCACCTGGCTCTCCTCCTAGTGGGGCCTGATTGTTATTGGGTAGACTCACATAGGGATCCTCCATTGTTTGGTTGGCCTCAAAGTGGGAATGATGAGAGGTCAGAGTTTGTTTGCAAAACAAGTAGGGTAGAGTTATAGGAC
Organism: Gymnobelideus leadbeateri; assembly: GCA_011680675.1. Lineage (NCBI taxonomy): Eukaryota > Metazoa > Chordata > Mammalia > Diprotodontia > Petauridae > Gymnobelideus > Gymnobelideus leadbeateri. The sequence continues at coordinate 18,586 of WOXC01010057.1, forward strand.
TTGGCAACACAGGGCCACAATTCAACAAGGATTAGGACAACTTCCCTAAGAGTATTAATAGTGTTTACCTATATTGCCAGGAGGTTTTTAGTGAAAAAATGAAAATAATAATTCATTTTGATGTAGCACTTTGAAGTTTACAAAATTACTTTCCTTTCCACCTTATGAGGTAAAGCTCACTAGTATTATTATCCCTCTTTTCCACATTAGGATGATTACACAGCAACTCAAGGTAGGAGGGTTTGCTGAGTCCAGTAGAATGTAAGCTCCTTGAGGAAAGAGAATTTTCGTTATTGTCTTTGTATTCCCAGTATCTAGCACAGTGATGATTATGGGATCCTAGACTGAGACCTGGAAGCACCTTTTGAGGTCATTCAGTCTAGCCTCTTTATGTTCTAGATGAGGAAATGAGATCAACAGACATTAAGGTAGTTGCACAGGCTCAGTTATAGTAGGTAGTTAATAAGTAAATACTTGTTGAATTAGGTTAAGTTCAATGGAATTGAATTCTGTAGGCTAATGCACTGTAGAACTATGTTAACTGTTGGGCATGATTGCAGGGCCTCTTTACTCAGCTGCTGGTGCAGGCAGACATATTGAGGCAGTTCTCCAAAGCTTCCTTATTAAAGAGTCTTTTGGCTGGGATGAACAAGTCTTTGCTGCAGTGGTAGAGACAAAGGTGAAGTGAAAGCAAGACAATCATGTGTCCATATTTTTTGTTTATATCAAATAGTGTGGTTGAGTGAAGGCCATTTCTATCTGTTGTACTTTGGATTTGGAACTCTGTTCTTCAAACAAGTCATTTTTCTATTCTTAGCATTCCGCTCTCTCTCCCATCATTATATTTTCTTTGGGGGAGGAATGGGTTCAGTGTTGGTTTTTACTCCGTAGTGAGATATCTTTTGATGAGATGTGGCATTAGGAATGGCACTTACCCCTTCACTAGCCATTAGAGATTGCCTCAGCAGTCTTAGTTTTCCCTGGAAGGCTATTTATAGCAAACTAAGAGCCCTTCAGATCTCTAGAGACTCCTGTGTCACAACTGACTTGCTAGGACAAAATGACAACATAATCCATTTTGCCATTGGCGTTAGCAGAAACTTAGTTACTTTTGAAACTTTGTACTTATACGTATTGAGCTTATCCTTCTGCTGAAAGTGTCTCCCATCTGTATTTTTAAATGCCATTTACTGACTCACATTTACCATTACAGTAAATGAGTTGTCATGAATTTTGCATTATTGTGATCATCCTTAAGCATCTTTGCATACCTTTTCAGCTCAGGAGACAGCATTATTTACATATTCATTCAATATATTTTAAAAAGGATATACAAACTTGAGCCAGGGAACTCATTTATACTATAGTCTTGATAGGGAAGCAGAGGGAAGGAACAGTTCACATGCTGATTACAAAAATTCAATAGGATGAACTATGGGATAGATAAATCCTTAGAGAGAAAGATTTAAAGGTTGGAGGGCAAGAAATCAAGGAGAGTTGTTTTTCCAGGGGTAAGAAAACAAGTTTATTGAGTGTCTTTTGCTGATCTGTTTTCTTTCCCAAATATATTCCCCACATTTGCTTTGGAAATGGTTTCCCTGAACCATTGTACAAGATGGTGAACAACTTAAGCCTCAGATCAGGGCTTGTAGACCTAAAGCTGTTGCTGATGACAGTTTAACAACAGCCCTGAAGGCTTTCCCTTTGCTAGTTAACCTCCATACCAGAGAACTGAAACATTTGTAAAATAGTATGGTAAATTATTTTTGCCACTCTTAGTATGGGTAGCAACGGGATAGTGATCAAAATCATAAAAAAGACTGACATTTACATTGCCCATTAAAGTTTACAAAACAGTTTATACAGGGTGTCCTAAAAGTCTTAGTGCCATTTTAAGCTGAAGTTTTTAGAGCTATTAAAATGGCACTAAGACTTTTGGAACACCCTGTATTCAGCTGTCTCATATAATCTTCTCTAACATCCTGTGACATAGATACCATAGGAATTATCCTTGTTTTACTGTATTTTAGGAATTAGATGCCTTAAAAAGTACCTGGAGGAAGGTAGCATAGTAATGATTATCCCCATTTTACTGATATAGAAACAGTCTCAAAAAGGTCAAGTGATTTATCCAGATCTCACCGTGTATCAAAGCTTTAGCTCACATCATCCTGACTCTAAATCCAGCATAGTATCAACTGTTCTGTGCTACCTCAGTGTTTAAGGATTTATGAAATTTCTGCTTCACAACAACTCCATAGAGTTGTTTTCTGTAGTGTTATCCCCATTTTGCAGATGTGGAAACTGGGGTTTAGATAGTTTTAGTGACATGACTAAGCTGATAGAGCTAGAATGTTGTAAAGCAAGGACTCAAAACACAGATCTTTTGACTTCTAGGTCAGGGCTTTTTCTGCTGTAACAGAGATGGTCCAGAAGAATCAGGACTAAGCAAGAGAGATCTGAAAGGCCAATATCTAGGCAGGCAAGGAATCTAGTCCAGAATCATAACCAAGGAAGGTAGTATAGGTCTAAGTAAGAAGTTCTAGAGGTCAGAAAGGCAAAGCAAGGTATTGGCTATATAATAAGCTGGGTTGTGAATTCTGACTCCCAGGGCAGAAAAAAAGTTTTCTTCTGTATTTGCTGTAATCTGCTGACAGCTTGAGCCAGAGAGAGACAAGAGGCCTACTGCTCAATTTGACATCTGATTGGGTTGGCAAAGAAATATTAGAATTACCCAAACAGCAATAACCACAAGCATCTCAAGGTAAGGAGGGAAAAACCAACAAAGAAGTTGTTTTCTGTTTATCTTTTGTTATTTAGGACTGAGACTCTAAATGTGAGGTAGGATCTTCATATTGTCATTTTCCCCCTTCCCTCCTCCTCACTCCCAAGGAGAATATTAAACTTCTTGAGGGCAAGGACTGTTTAATTCTTGCTTTGGTATCACCAGGATCTAGTATAGTGCCTGACACTTAGTAAATTCTCAATAAATGGGGGCGGCTAGGTGGCGCAGTGAGTAGAGCGCTGGCCCTGTAGTCAGAAGGACCTGAGTTCAGATCCGGCCTCAGACTCTTAACACACACAAACAAAAACCTAGCTGTGTGACCTTGGGCAAGTTACTTAACCCCAATTGCCCTCCAAAAAGCAAAAAAAAAAAATTCTCAATAAATGTTTACTAAATTGAATTCTTACAAACTCAAATCTAATTGCTAAACTTAAGACCTGGTTTCTAGCTTATATCTGGAGTGATATCACCAATATAACCTTCTAGAATTATGGCATGACTTCCCCCTAAAACTGATTTGTGGACAAATAATTCATGTGATAGCTTACAAATGACTAGAATTCCTTAGATATTTTCTCTGTGGCCATTCCCCTATAGAAAATTCCTGACACAGACCACTGTGAGATCCCATGAAATAAATTTTGTATCTTGATCATCTTGAAGAAATAGATTGAGTAGGTCTTCTAACATCAAAACTGCCAGTAGATATAGCACAACATAATTAGGAATCTGCCATATTATGTGGCTTAATTTATCTGCATGTAATATTGTTTTTTCAACCTAGTAGGCAATCATCTAATTCTAAGCACTGAACAACAATAAAAATTCCAGCACTAACTACTAGGGAACATATTAAGGGTAGAGGCTAATCCTTAGGAAAGAATTTTCAGGGAGATGTGATAAATGCAAACTGTAAAGGCATGCCATGGGTTTTGGGATCTAACACTGTAATAACAGAGTGACTCATCAATTTATGTATAATTCACTTCCTATATACAAAGACCTACTTCAGTGATCTATCATGGCATGGAGACCATGCTACAAGGCTATGCCAATAGAGCAGATAATAAACTCTGACAGGCTTTTTTCATTCCCAGACATGCTGGAAAGCACTTCTAATGTAGTCCTGCTGACAGAGTCCAAGGAGTTTCTTTGTCCAAAGACCAATCCTGTGAATGTAGAAAGGCTCATGAAGTCAGCAGTTTTTTTTTTTTAAAGCAATTGGGGTTAAGTAACTTGCTCAAGGTTACACAGCTAGTCATTATTTATGCATGGGTGCTCATTTTCTGAGGCAGGATCTGATCTCGGGTCATCCCAACTCCGAGGCCGGCACTCTTACTCACTGCACCACCTAGCCACCCCTTCAGGGCAATTGGGGTTAAGTAACTTGCCCAAGGTTACACGGCTAGGTTTTTGTTTGTGTGGATTAAGTGTTGGAGGCCGGCTCCGAACTCAGGTCCTTCTGACTCCAGGGCCGGCGCTCTATTCACTGCGCCACCTAGCCGCCCCTGAAGTCAGCAGTTTTAATACTAAATGATGAATACTACATGATAATGGCAACAAAGAAAAAAATGTACCTTAATCCTTTGTGGGTCCCCTTCTACTTCCACAGAAACCATGGTAGAACACTGAAAAAGGGAAGAGAAGAAGCAGATTCAGTTTTCAAACCTTCTGCTAATATACCCAGAATGCAACGCAGAATTCTAGTGTAAATATTGCAGTGAAACAAATCATTGATCCAGGGTAACCAATGGATTTAATGAAGGTAAAAACCCCACTTAAAACAATTAAATGACTAATTTTTAACAACCAAAGTACAGAAACCTCCAGGAGCCAAGATGGCACATAAGCAGTAAGTTGCTCTCACTCTCCCTTACTGACCTTGAAAATCCCAGAAAATACTGCCTCAGGAAAAATCCTGGAATAGTGGAGCCAGCAGAAAAATAGGGTACAGCAGTGTTGTTTTTTTTAGCTTGTGAAGCTAGGGGGATTAATGGAAAAGATTTCTCTTGCTGTGGCTGAAAGTCTGGGCCCAGTACAGGATGGGAAGCATCTGGGGAAGCCAGCATCAACTCCCACCTCAGAAAACTAGCAAGAGATCCTGAGCCCCAGGGGAGCAGAGCAGGCAAGCACCAACACCAGGACCCATGCATGGCTTCACACAGCCAGGTGATCTGGATGACACAAGTATGGAAAACCACCACGTGTGGGGCAGAAGGATGTCCACCAGCACCTGTCTACCCATGCTTTAGCATAGCACCGGGTAAGGAGGCAACCTCCAATAGCCAGATCACACCCTCCTTCCCTTTACACTATAAGTTTCAGTGTAACCCTGGGTAAATGCAGTAAAACCTCACCTGACATTAGCACACACTACAGCCTGCAGCTGCCAGAACCTGAATCCCCAGCATATGAAGCCAATAACCTTGGGCCCTATCCCCCAACACAAGAAGTGTTGTGCCCCAGAAGCAGAGATCAACTTTAAAGGCCAGAAAAAAGGCAAATACCATGAGCCAAAAGTGGCGTAGAAAAACAAAGACCATAGATTCCTATTATGGGGACAGGGAAGATCAAAGCATGAATTCAAAAGAGGACAGCATTATCACTATACCCACATCTGAAACCTCAAAGGGCAACATATACTGTTCTCAAGCCCAAAAATCTTCTTGGAAGAGCTCAGGAAGTGTTTTAAAACTCAAATAAGAAAGGTAGAAGAAATATCGAACAATTCTTTTAAAAGTACAATTGACAAAATGGACAAAAAAAGCACACTGAAGAAAACAACTCCTTAAAAAATAGAACTGGCCAAATGGAAAAGAAGGTGCAAAAGCTAACAGAAGAAAACAATTCATTAGGAATTATAATTGGACAAGTGGAAGCTAAAGCCTCTATGAGATCAAGAATCAGTCAAACAAAATCAAAAGAATGAAAAAAAATAGAAGAAAACATAAAGTACCTCATTGGAAAAACAAATGACCTAGAAAAGATAATTGACCAGGAGAGATAATTGATAATTGAAGAATTATTTGTCTTCCTGAAAGCCACGATGAAAAAAAAAAGAACCTAGATAGCATCTTTCAAGAAATCATCAAGGAAAACTTTCCTAAGGTCTTAGAACCAGAGGGTAAAATAAGCATTGAAGGAATTCAACTATCACCTCCTGAAAGAGATCCCAAATTGAAAATGCCAAGGAATATTATAGCCAAATTCCAGAATTATTATCTCAAGGAGAAAATACTGTAAGTAGCCAGAAAGAAACAATTCAAATACCAAGAAATCAAAGTCAGGATCACATAGGACCTTGCAGTTTCTACACTAAGAGTTTAGAGGGCTTGGAATATGATATTCTATAAGGTAAAGGAGTTTGGATTATGACCAAGGATCAACTACCCAGAAAAATTGAGCATAATCTTTCAGGCAAGGAGATGAACATTCAATGAAATAGGAGACTTCCAGACTTTCTTGATAAAAAGGCCAGAGCTCAATGGAAAATTTGTTCTTCAAATACAAGACTCAAGAGAGGCATAAAAATGTTAACAGGAAAGAAAAAAATAAAATGTTATTCTATAAGGGCAAACTGTTTGCATCCCTACACGGGAAGCTGATACTTTTAACTTGTGAGAATTGTATCTTTTTTGCAGCTTTTAGAAGGGGTATACATGGGTGTAAATTAACTGATGTGATGATAAAAAACAATTAAGAGGTGAAAAGGGATTGTAATAGGAGAGGAGGGAAAAAGGAGGTAGAAAAGGGCAAATTAGATCACACAAAGAGGCACAAAAACATAATACAGTAGAGGGAAAGAAGGGAGGGAGATGAGCATTGTTGAACTTTACTCTCATCAGATTTGGCTCAAGGAGGGAAAAACAAACTCAGGTATAGAAATCTAATTTTCTTTACAGGCAGTAGGAGTGTAAAGGGGAAAGAAAAGGGACAGGGTTGATAGAAAGGAGGGAAGATTGATGGAGGCAGTGGTAAAAAGTAAAACTCTTGAGGAGGGAAAGGGAGAAAGGAGAAATAAAAGAATAAACAGGGGGAAAGATAGGATAGAGAAAAAGACACAGATAGTAATCATAACTGTGAATGTGAATGAGATGTACTCTCTCAAGCAGATAGCAGAATGGATTAAAAACCATAATGCTACAATATGTGTTTACAAGAAACACATTTGAAACAGGGGGATACACACGGGGTAAAGGTAAAAGGCTGGAGTAGAATGTATCATGCTTCAGCTGAAGTGAAAATAAAGCAGGAGTAGCAACCCTAATCTCAGACTAAATAAGACAAAGAAGGAAACTATCCTGCTAAAAGGTACCACAGACAATGAAGTAATATCATTACTAAACATATATGCACTAAGTTATGTAGCCTCCAAACTCTAGAAGGAGAAATTAAAGGAGTTACAGGAAGGAATAGATAGCAAAACTAAACTAGTGGGGGACCTCAACCCCTCCCTCTCTGAGCTAGATACATCTAACCACAAAATAAGCAAGAAAGAAGTTAAGGAGGTGAATAGAATTTTAGAAAGTTAGATATCATAGACCTCTGGAGAAAATTGAATGGGCATAGAAAAGAATATACCTTTATCTCAGTAGTACATGGCACCTACACAAAAATTGACCATATACTAGAGCATAAAAACCTCATGATCCAATGCAGAAAGGCAGAAACATTAAATGCATCCCTTTCAGATCATGATGCATTAATATTATGTGTAATAAATGACCATGGAAAGAGAGACTAAAAATCAATTGGAAACTAAATAATCTAATCCTAAAAAAAGAGAAAATGGAATACATATATACACATTTATAGCAGCTCTTTATGTGGTTGCAAAGGACCAGAATTGAGGAAATTCCCATAAATGGAAGGAAATGACTGAATAAGTAATGGTAAATGAATGCGATGGCTTACTATTGTGCTATAAGAAATGATCATGGGAATGGTTTCAGAAAAACCTGGGAAGACTTATGTGAAATGATGCAAAGTTTAGTGACATAAAGGAAGACAATTTATACAGTAACAGCAGTAATGTAAATATTGCTTATCTAATTTTTAAATATTGTAAATATTGATTATCTAATCAACTGAAAAATTTGGTAACTCTGACCAGCCACAATTCCAAAGGGCTCATGATGAAACATGTTATTTACCTCCAGATATATGGACTTGAGCATATATTGAAGCATATATTTTCCCCTTTTTTCCTGATATTTTTATGGGGGTGGACATACCTAAAATAGAAATTTGCATGACTATTTACTTTTTATAAAGGATTTAATTTTTCTTGCCTTCTTAATGATTAAGAGGGAGGGGGCAAGGGAGAGAATTTGGAACTGAAGATAAAATGAAATAAAAAATTTTTTTTCTTAAAAGATCATCTCCTATCCATACCTAAGAGAGATATATGATCAGGCCTTTTTTAAATAGTATGATTTTTCATATTAAAGCCATACATCCATTTAGAATATATTGTGGATTATGGTGTAAGGTGTTAGTCTGAGTATAATTTCTGCCAGAAGGCTTTCCAGTTCTCCCATCAGTCTTTATCAGATAAGAAGCTTTTACTAGGTAATTTATGTTTTTTTTTGCTATATTGAACAGAGGATTATCTGCTTTTATTGTTTATGATTCTCCCTTGTCTATTTTGTTCCATTGATTTCCCTCTGTGTTTTCCATGCATTCCATCATATCCTCAGGAAATAAGGGTAGTTTATCTCCAGTTTACCCATACTTACACTCTTTATCTTATCTTATTTTTGTAGCTAGAATTTCCAAGGACTTGAACTCTCCCCCAAACTCCTCCAAATACCTGTAAAAATGACTAAACAAATTCTAGAGCAGCAGAACCCACAAAATGACAGACTGAAACAAATTTCAAGCCATGGAAGAGCTCAGAAAGGATTTTGAAAATCAAATAAGAGAAGTAGGGGAAAATTGGAGAGAGAAATGAGAATGATGCAAGAAAATAATGAAAAATGAGTCAACAATTTAGTAAAAAAATACTGAAGAAAATAAGACTCTATGAGAAATCAAGAAATTATGAAACAAAGTGAAAAGAATGACAAAATAAAAGACAATGTGAAATACCTCATTGGAAAAACAACTGACCTGGAAAATGGATCCAGGAGAGATAATCTAAAAATTATTGGACTACCTGAAAGTCATGATAAAAAAAAAAGAACCTAGATATCATCTTTTTTGTTTGTTTGTATTTTTGGAGGGAGGAAAGCAAGGCAATTGGGGTTAAGTGACATGCCCAAGGTCACACAGCTAGTAAGTGTCAAGTGTCTGAGGTCCAATTTAAACTCAGCACCTCCTGACTCCAGGGCTGGTGCTCTATTTGCTGTGCCACCTAGCTGTCCCATAGATATATTGTCTTTCAAGAAATGATCAGGGGGGTCAGCTAGGTGGCGCAGTGAGTAGAGCGTCAGCCCTGAAGTCAGAAGGACCTGAGTTCAGATCCGGCCTCAGACACTTAACACACAAACAAAAGAAACCTAGCCATGTGACCTTGGGCAAGTTACTTAACCACAATTGCCCTCCAAAAAGAAAAAAAAAATGATCAGGGAAAAGTCCCCTAATATTCTAGAATCAGAGGGTGAAATAGAAATTTAAAGAATCCATGGATCACCTCCTGAAAGAGATCCCAAAAGGAAAATTCCTAGGAATATTGTAGCCAAATTCCAGAGTTCTTAGGTCAAGGAGAAAATATTGCAAGTGGTCAGAAAGAAGCAATTTAAGCATTGTAGAATCACAATACAAGATTTAGCAGCTTCTCCATCAAGGGATTGGAGGACTTGGAATATGATATTCCAGAGGTCAAAGGAGGTAGGATTAAAACCCAAAATCACCTACCCAGAACAACTGAGTATAATCCCCCAGGGGAAAAAATGGACACTCAATGAGACAGAGGACTTTCAAGCATTCTTGATGAAAAGACCAGAACTGAATAAAAATTTTGACTTTCAAATATAAGACTCAAGAGAAGCATGAAAATGTAAACAGGAAAGAGAAATCATAAGGTACTTATTAAAATTGAACTATTTATATTTTGCCATGGAAAATGAGATCTGTAACTCATGAGGCCTTTCTTAGTATTAGAGTATTTGATGGGAATACCCACACACACATTCACACACACACACACACACACACACACACACACACACACACACACACACCCCTACAGAGGGCACAGGGTGGGTTGAATATGAAGGAATGATATCTAAAAAATAAAATTAAAAGATGAGACAGAGGAATGTACTTGGAGAAGGAGAAAGGGAGAGATAGAATAGCATAAATTATCTCAAGACAGTGTACATTCTGATTACCTCTTGGGGCAGGAGGAGGGGAAAGATGGGGAGAAAATTTGGAACTCAAATTCTTATGAAAGTGAATTTTGAAAGCAAAAATTAATAAAAATATAAAGTAAAAATAAATGTTTGTTTATTGATTAAAATGGAAATGATGGGATAGAATACAAAATCATTTATTAAACACTGTGGAGGAATATGGTGCTAGATTACTAGCAGTAATCCTTTATAATATAACAAAAAGCAGCAGAGCCAAAAAAAACCAAATCTACAGAAAGCTTGACTTAGTCCCCAAATATACCACCACATTCCAAGAGCATAGATAAAAGTAGCAGAAGAATGTCAGATAATAACAGGGAATGTATTTATTAGTATCTTTAAGACAACATATTTTTATCATCAGTGATGGTAGATATATCATTTTTTCTTTTTTTAAACAAATGTTTTATTAACTTGTTTTACATCATTCATTTCTGCCAGATTTTGAGTTACAATTTTTCCCCCATTTTTCCCTTACCCACTCTCCCAGAATAGCAGTCCCACAAGATATCGCTTCCCCCAATCTGCTCTCTTCCATATCTTCTCCCACACCCCCTTTGACTTTTCCATTAGAGGAAGGTGAATCTCTGTGCCCCAATGCCTGCACATCTTATCTTCCAATTACAAGCAAAAGAGTATTAATAATAGTATTTATATATATTAGAAACATTTAATTTTAAGACCTCACATTTCAGATCCATTCCCTTCCTCCCTTGTCACCCATTCCCTCTGGGAAGATAAGTAATTCAGTATATGTTGTACATGTCTAGCTATGCAAAACATTACCATAATAGATATATTGTACAAGGCTGCTTATAATTCCCTCCCATCCATCTCACCCCCCACCTGGTCCATTCCCTACTTGATCCTGTCCCTCTTCTATAGTGGGTACTTCCAACCTCCCCTCCCCCCCAAGAATGCCCTCCCATCCATCATCTCCCCTCTCATCCCCCTTCCCCCTATTCTGCTGCAGGTTGAGATATCCCATTTAGGATGTCATTCTCTCCCTGAACCAAATTCAATGAGAATGTGGTTTTGCCTTTTTGCTTTCTTATTCTTCCCCTCCCTTGCAGCCACTTCCCCTTGCTTCTTCTACATGAGATAGTTTACCCTACACTGTCTCTCCCCATCTCCTCTTGCCACTTTCCTCTCTCACCTCATAATTTCACCCCTTGAGTATCCTCCCTTCCCAACAAATTCAACCTATGCCCTCTATCCATATATAACTGTAAACATATGTACACACATTCACTTATATATTCATCTGACCATATACCCTTCTTCCATTATTTTCATACTGAGAAAGGTTTCATCAGTCACAGTTACTGTTTTTCCATATAGGAATGTAAGTAGTTCAACTTTGATAAGTTCCTTTTGATTTCTTTTCCCTGATTACCTTCTCAGGCATCTCTTGCTTCTTGTGTCTGGATGTAAAATTTTCTATTCAACTCTGGTTTTTTCCTCAAGAATGCTTGAAAGTCCTCTATTCCACTGAATGACCATATTTTCCCCTGAAACAAAATACTCAGTTTTGCTGGGTAGGTGACCCTTGGGTTCATTCCCAGCTCTTTGCCCTCTGGAATATCATATTCCATGCCCTTCGATCCCTCAGTGTAGAAGCTGCCAGGTCCTGGGCTATTCTGATTGTGTTTCCACAATATTGAAATTGTTTCTTCCTGGCTGCTTGTAGTATTTTCTCCTTGATCTGGGGACTCTGGAACCTGGATATAATATTCCTGGGAGTTTTCTTTTTGGGATCCTTTTCAGGAGGTGATCAGTGGATTCTTTCAACCTCTATTTTGCCCTCTGGATCTAAAACCAGAGGGCAATTTTCCTTGAGAATTTCTTGAAGGGTGATTTCTAGGTTCTTTCCTTGATCATGGCTTTCAGGTAGTCCAATATTTTTTAATTGTCTCTCCTCGATCTATTTTCCAGGTCAGTGGTTTTTCCCATGAGATATTTCACGTTGCCTTCTATTCTTTCATTTGTTTGGATCTGCTTAACAGCATCTTGATTTCTCATAAATTCATTAGCTTCCATTTGCTCCAGTCTAGCTCTGAAGGAATGAATCTCCTCAGTGAACTTTTGAGATTCTTTTTCCATCTGGCAAATTTGGCTTTTTAAGGCATTCTTCTCCTCATTGCCCTTTTGGGCCTCCTTTGCCATTTGAGTTAGTCTATTTTTTTTTTTAAACAAATGCTTTATTAACTTCTGTTTTGCATGATTCATTTCCGCCAGATTTTGAGTTACAATCATTTTCCCCCAGTTATTCCCCTACCCAACCTCCCAGAACAGTAATCCCACAAGATATCGCTTCCTCCAATCTGCTCTCTCCCATACCTTCTCCCATACCCCCATCGACTTTTCCATTAGAGGAAGGTGAATCTTTGTGTCCCAATGCCTGCACATCTTATCTCCCAATTACAAGCAAAAAGAGTATTAATAATAGTATTTATATATATTTGAAACATTTAATGTTAAGACTCGAATTTCAGATCCATTTCCTTCCTCCCTTGTCACCCATTCCCTCTTGGGAGATAAGTAATTCAGTATATGTTGTACATGTCTAGCTATGCAAAACATTATCATAGTAGATATATTGTACAAGGCTGCTTATAATTCCCTCCCACTCGTCCCACCCCCACCTGGTCCATTCCCTACATGATCCTGTCCCTCTTTTATAGTGGGTACTTCCAACCTCCCCTCACCCCAAGGATGCCCTCCCATCCATCATCCCTCCTCCCATCCCCCTTCCCCCTATCCTGCTGCAGGTTGAGATATCCCATTTAGTATGTATGTCATTTTCTCCCTGAACCAAATTCAGTGTGAATGTGGTTTTGCCTTTTTAGCCTTCCTTATTCTCCCCCTCTTTTGCAACCACTTCCCTTGCTTCTTCTGCATGGGATAGTTTACACTACCCTGTCTCTCCCCATCTCCTCTTGCCACTTTCCTCTCTCACCTCATAATTTCATCCCTTGAGTATTCTCCCTTCCCAACAAATTCAACCTATGCCCTCTATCCATATATAACTGTAACCATATACACACACATTCACATATGTATTCATATGACCACACCCCCTTCTTCCATTATTTTCATAGTGAGAAAGATGTCATCAGTCACAGTTATTGTTTTTCCATATAGGAATGTAAATAGTTCAACTTTGATAAGTTCCTTTTGATTTCTTTTCCCTGATTACCTTCTCAGGCATCTCTTGCTTCTTGTGTCTGGATGTCAAATTTTCTATTCAACTCTGGTTTTTTCATCAAGAATGCTTGAAAGTCCTCTATTCCACTGAATGACCGTATTTTCCCCTGAAACAAGATACTCAGTTTTGCTGGGTAGGTGACCCTTGGGTTTATTCCCAGCTCTTTTGCCCTCTGGAATATCATATTCTATGCCCTTCGATCCCTCAGTGTAGAAGCTGCCAGGTCCTGGGCTATTCTGATTGTGTTTCCACAATATTGAAATTGTTTCTTCCTGGCTGCTTGGAGTATTTTCTCCTTGATCTGGGGATTCTGGAACCTGGCTATAATATTCCTGGGAGTTTTCTTTTGGGGTCTTTTTCAGGAGGTGATCGGTGGATTCTTTCAACCTCTATTTTGCCCTCTGGATCTAAAACATCAGGGCAGTTTTCCTTGAGAATTTCTTGAAGGGTGATTTCTAGGTTCTTTCCTTGATCATGGCTTTCAGGTAGTCCAATAATTTTTTAAATTGTCTCTCCTGGATCTATTTTCCAGGTCAGTGGTTTTTCCCATGAGATATTTCACATTGCCTTCTAATCTTTCATTTATTTGGATCTGCTTAACAGCATCTTGATTTCTCATAAAGTCACTAGCTTCCATTTGTTCCAGTCTAACTCTGAACGAATGAAACTCCTCAGTGAACTTCTGAGATTCTTTTTCCATCTGGCAAATTCGACTTTTTAAGGCATTCTTCTCCTCATTGCCCTTTTGGGCCTCCTTTGCCATTTGAGTTAGTCTATTTTTTAAGGTGTTGTTTTCCTCAGTCAAGCTGTTGACCCTCATTTCATACTTTTCCTGCATCCTCATTTCTTTTCCCAATTTTTCCTCCACTTCTCTTGTTTGATTTTTAAAGTCCTTCTTAAGGTCCTCTGTGGCCTGTAATCTGCTCATATTTTCCTTTGGGGCTTTTGGAGCAGGATTTCCCACCTCACAGTCCTCCTCCTGTTCTATACTTTGGTCCTCTTTGCACCCAAAATAGGAGTCTAATGTTGCATTTTTCTGTTTAATTTGTTTCCTTTGCCTTGGCATGTTGCCACTTAATTACTTGACTTTTGGGCTTGTTGCCACAGTATGACTCTGCCACCAGACAGGGGAGCTTCTGTCCCGAACATGTCGGGGGACAACTTCCATTTCTGGCAAGCTGAATATCCACCCCACAACCTTCACCCCAGATCACAATCCAGATCCAGGGAGGTTAAAGCAAGAGTGATTACCCCCCAAGACTGATCTCTGGATCTCCCTACAGTTCACAGGCCAGGAGCTGGAGCTGCCTCTGAAAACTACAAAATGGTGTGTCTCCTCAGCAGCTTCTAGCCCCCAGGGGAGGAAGCTGATTCGTTCCCCAAATACTGGTCCCAAAGTCCATAGGGCACTAACCTCTCAGTTTGTCCTAGGCATGTCTATGTTGATATTTCTGGAATCACCACAGCTGCTGGTGTTCTGGGGTCCCTCCAGCCAGCTGCTGGCCCAGCCGTCCTGGGGCTAAAACCACAGCTCAATCAGATCTGGGCTCGGCTCCCTTCGCACTGCGCTGGTCCTTCCCGCGGGGCTGCTGGACTGTCCTCAGTGGGAGGTTAGCTTCTCTGTGTCGTTCTGTGGGTGCTGGGGCTCCAGAAGTTGTTCAGAGTCCCCTTTTACATAGTTTGGAGATAATCTGGGGGGAGAGTGCCTTAGACATGCTGTTTCTACTCTGCCATCTTGGCTCCGCCGCAGATCTATCATATTTTCATCTTAACATCTCAGTGTTTGATGTCCTGTGAATGGAAATTGAAATGACACTTAAAAGGGTAATTTGGGAAGCATGTTTGGCCCAGATGAAATGCATACCTATGAAACCCATGTTGTAGGGAGCAAAATCTGGAAAGCATGGAGGGATCATTTTATACAAATTACACACACACACACACACACACACACACACACAGATGCACACACAAATTTTATGTAAATTATTTTATAGAAATATATACATATAACACAAAATAATGTAGTAGGATAACCCCCCAAAATATTGAAAAGACATAACTAAAAATCCAACTAAAAATAAAAAAGGTGTGCTTCCTAATCTTTATAAATGTTTATAGTGAAACATATGCACGTGTATTGAGAGAATCTCTGATGAACATATGAAATGGAAATTGAAATTCTTTTGTCAAAGATTCTCTACTGTAGAACTCATCTTTATAGAATACAATCTCCAGAAACTGAAGAAAACCCAAGAGCCTGATGTGTTTATTATTCATTAATTATAAAAAATCACTTGATTTAAGAGAGAAAACATGAGAAAAATGCAGTTTAAAGGTTTTACTCTGATGAGTGTCTAATGCATTTTTAAAAAGATCATATCAGATTACTTGATAAACATAACCTCATAGATAACTTAGTTCAAAAACTCTTTATCTCAAATAAGAAACCATGAAATAGGGAGCTGAATGCTGAATATTCATCTAATGTGTTAGCTATAATTATGGAGGGTGTTTTATGAATAGTTCAAATGAAAACAAGTTTCCAGGTTCATGATGAGGTCTTCTAGATGCTCCTGTTTGTTCATGGTTTGTGTTGATTTCAGCATGCCCTAGAACATTGGTCTATTTATTCAACTAAGCTTAACCTAAGAATATATGTAGGAAAAATCAAATGGAGGTTTCATGTTAGGACATGTGATTTGATGGACTCATGTGATTTAATTGATTTGAATATTTCCTCCAGTGATGTACCTAGCAACCCATCTATATCTGCCCATCCTGGGTGACTTATTGTGTCCTCCAAAATTTTCACCACAGGTGGGTCTACCTAATATGCTGAAGGCCTTCCTTGCTTTCTCCTGGCATCAAAAGGATACCAATACATCAGTCAATATTTTAACCTGTCATATCTTGCCTTCACCATGTGACCAACTCATCTTCTTTTCTAACATATTAATATGTATATATTAGTGTTATCATATATGATATATTCATATTATATTTATATCTCCCTTGTGAAAATGTTAACTCATGTCATTCTTCTGAGATCCACAATGATGTTATAGTTTATTTTTACCCTCCATATGGCTCATTATTGCCCACTGTGTGTCCTTTATTTAGCCCCCCCCTTCTCTTCTTTGTGCATCACCTGTAGTCCCTTAGTTGCTGATATTCAATATGGGTCAGACTTTCAGTTTCTTCATGTTCCATTATTTATTTTTGACAAGAAGATTCTGTGTAAGAAATTTCCCTTCTTCATCATTTCACTGGTGGTTGGAACACTTTAAAAGTATGAAAATCTTTTTTTTTTATTCCTGTTATAGAAAGTAATAAGATTCAATTCATTGACATACAAACAAATGAATAAATAAATAAATAAATGAATCAATGAATAGATAAATAATTGGATGGACAGATAGATATTTAAACAAGCAAGCAGCCCCTGGCACTCTTTGGAGGAGAGAGAAGAGGAAGTTTCCATGAAATTTGTCAGGGAGAAAAGGAAGCTATGGTTATATCTGACCAGACATTTCTAAGGACACGCATGGAATTGATATGTTTCTAAAAATTCATTTTCCATGGACTTCATAACAGGTAATCATTCAAAAATGCTGCATGTTGGGGCGGCTAGGTGGCGCAGTGAATAGAGAACCAGCCCTGGAGTCAGGAGGACCTGAGTTCAAATCCGACCTTAGACACTTAACACTAAAACTGGCCATGTGACCTTGGGCAAGTCACTTAACCCCAATTGCCCTCCAAAAAAAAAAAAAAGCGGGAAAAAAAAAGAAAAAGGGAAAAAGAGAAAAAAGGGGGCGGCTAGGTGGCGCAGTGAGTAGAGCGTCGGCCCTGGAGTCAGAAGGACCTGAGTTCGGATCTGGCCTCAGACACTTAACGCACAGACAAATAAAAACCTAGCCTTGTGACCTTGGGCAAGTCACTTAACCCCAATTGCCCTCCAAAAAAAAAAAAAAA
>WOXC01010058.1:0-227229 GCA_011680675.1 Gymnobelideus leadbeateri
GCTAGAGTAATCTTGCTCCCTTTTCTGACAGTTACTCTCACTTAATTTTTCTGGGCCTCAGCTTATTTATCTAAAAAAGGAGAGGGTTAGACCCAGTGGCCTTAAGATTCCTTCCCACTCTAAATTTATGATCCTACTAGAACATTAAATTAAAGAGTGCTACCAAACTAGATTACCTAGATTTTTGCAAAATATTTGACAAAGCTTTTTATGCTACTGTTGTGGAAAACATGTAGAGATTTGAACTAGACAAATGCATAATTAGATGGATTTGTAACATGTTGAAAAGCAGGACTAAAAGAATAATTATTAATAGCTCAATGTCAAAATGAGTAAAGGTTGGAGTGCCCCAGGGATCTGTGTTTGGCCCTGTGCTATTTAACATTCATATCAATGACTTTGATAAAGACATAGATGGCATGTTTATTTAGATTTTCAGCTGATACAGATCTGGGAGGGATATTAACATGCTGTATGACACAATCAAAATCTAAAAATAATATTAGGTCAAATTAAATTAGAAGAATTTTAATAGAAGTAAAAAATCAATCGCATAAACATAAAATGAGGGAAGTATGGCTGGACAGTGATTGTTTTTTCTTTTTGGAGGGCAATTGGGGTTAAATGACTTTCCCAAGGTCACAAGTCTAATTTTTGTGTTAAGTGTCTGAGGCCAGATTTGAACTCAGGTCCTCCTGACTCCAGGGCTGGTGCTCTATTCACTGTACCACCTAGCCACCCCTGGACAACAATTTGTGTGAAAAAGACTTGGGGTTTTTAAAGCGCTGGAAGTTTGATATAAGTCAAGAGTGGGCTCTTAATTGTAGTAGAAGAGTAAGCTGGATTACATTTAAGAAACTACTTCATGCTTTTAAGGACCCCAAGCTTCTCTGTAAAATAAAGGCTCATTTTAAAATCATCATATTTTTCTTCTTATTCTGTAGGATCATGAGTCACAAAATAACAAAATTTCTGAATAATCAAAATTGCAGATCACATAAAAAGCAATGTTGTGATAGCATGGACATGAGAAGATAGGAACATGTATATTACCAATGGAAAAGTCAGTTCTGAGGGTCTGTGATTCTATGGTCTTCTAACTCCAGCAGTAACTTCTCCAGGATACATACATACAAATATACACATGCATATATGTATATGTACATACATATATACATGATGCCTTCTTATCCCTCAATATCCTTTTTAAAAGAGAATTTTTCAGGGATAAAGGTATAGTTCAATAGTTGTCTTTCATTAAAATGACTGGATTTAAAAAACAAAACACAACTCCATAGTTTTAGGGGTTGTATATTGCTTCCAACAATTCTTAACTTATTTTTTGTAACAAACTCTGTATTTTTTCATAGCAATAAAGTGAAAAATAGGGGGCTAGAGTTAAGATGGGGGAGTAGAAAGAGGACTTGCCAGCAGCTCTGGCTCCCCACTTCCCTAATCCATGTAAAAGGAGACTCTGAACAAACTTTGGAGCTACAGAACCCACAAAATGACACAGAGAAGCTAACCTCCCACTGAGAACAGCCCGGCAGGGAGCAGCCAGCACAGCGCTATGGGAGCCTACACCAGCCCTGCATGAGCCAGAGGTTTTAACCCCAGGGTGGGCCTGACCAGCCACTGGCTGGAGGGACTCCAGAACACCAGCAGCTGTGGCTGTTTCCAGAATTATCAACACATAGATGCTAAGGACAAAGTGAGAGGTCAGTGCACTGTGAACTTTGGGACCAGTAGTGGGGAGAGTATCAGCTTTTGCCCCAAGGGCAAGAAGCCACTGAGACGCTTAGGTGCAGCCTGCGCCATGTTGTAGCTTCAGCTCCTGGCCTGCAGACCGTTGGAGGACCAAGCGACTAGTCTGAGGGGTAATCGTTCTTGTTTTAACCTGCTTGGATCTGGATTGCGGTCTGAGGTGGAGGTCCTGGGGTGTGTGACCAGCTTGCCAGAGAATGTGGAGGCTTCAGAGAGGACACCCAACTAATACCTTCAGCAGCTGAGAAAACCCCAGCGTTTGAGATTGAAGCTCCCCTAACTGGTGGCAGAGTCCTACTGTGGCAAAAAGCCCAGGGGTCAAGTGACTGAGTGGCAACATGAGTAGGCAAAGGAAGCAAAATAAACAGAGTACCCCAACTTTACACTCCTACTTTGGAGACAAAAAGGATCAAAGCATGGAACAAGAGGAAGACAGTGAAGTTAGAATTCTTGCACCAAAAGCTTCCAAGAAAGATATGAGCAGCTTACAGGCCATAGAGGACCTTAAAAATCAAATAAGAGAAGTGGAGGAAAAATTGGGGAGAGAAATGAGAATGATGCAAGAAAATTATGAAATGAGAGTCAACAGCCTGATTGAGGAAAATAACACCTTAAAAAATAGACTAATTCAAATGACAAAAGTGGCTCAAAAAGGCAATGCGGAGAAGAATGCCTTAAAAAGCCAAATTTGCCAAATGGAAAAAGAATCTCAAAAGCTCACTGAGGAGAATCATTCCTTCAGAATTAGATTGGAGTAAATGGAAGCTAGTGACTTTATGAGAAATCAAGATGCTGTTAAACAGATCCAAACAAATGAAAGAATAGAAGGCAATGTGAAATATCTCATGGGAAAAACCACTTGAAAATAAATCCAGAGTAAATAAATTTAAAAATTATTGGACTACCTGAAAGCCATGATCAAAGAAAGAACTTAGAAATTATCCTCCAAGAAATTCTCAAGGAAAACTGCCCTGATATTTTAGAACCAGAGGGCAAAATAGAGGTTGAAAGAATCCACCAATCACCTCCTGAAAAAGATCCCCAAAAGAAAACTCCTAGGAATATTATAGCCAGGTTCCAAAATTCCCACATCAAAGAGAGAATATTGCAAGCAGCCAGGAAAAAACAATTTGAATATTGTGGAAATACAATCAGGATACCACAGGATCTGGCAGCTTCTACACTGAAGGGTCAAAGGGCTTGGAATATTATATTCCAGAGGTCAAAGGAGCTGGGATTAAAACCAAGAATCACCTACCCAGCAAAACTGAGTATCATGTTTCAGGGGAAAATATGGTCATTCAGTGGAATAGAGGACTTTCAAGCATTCTTGATGAAAAAACCAGAATTGAATAGAAAATTTGACATTCAGATACAAGAAGCAAGAAAAGCTTGAGAAGGTAAACAGGGAAAAGAAATAATAAGGAACTTAATCAAAGTTAAACTATTTACATTCCTACATGGAAAAACAGTAATTGTAACTTATGAAACTTTTCTCAGTATGAAAATAGTTGAAGAAGGGTATATGGGCATATGAATACATATGTGAATTGTATATATATATGTTTACAGGTATACATAGAGGGCACAGGACCATTTTAATAGGAAGGGATGATGCTTAAAGGGTGAAATTGAGAGGTGAGAGGAATATGGCAGGAGGAGATAAGTAGAGACAGAATGGGGTAAACTATCTCTTATAGAAGAGGTAAGGGAAAATGGTTGCAATGGAGGGGAAGAACAGGAAAGCAAAAAGGCAAAACCTTATTCTCATTGAATCTGGCTCAGGGAGAGAATGACATACATACTAAATAGGATATCTCACCCTACAGAAGAGTAGGGGGGATGGGGATGAGAGGGGGCATAGTGGAAGGGAGGGCAGGCTGGGGGGGAGGGAAGTTGGAAGCACCAAATTTTGAAAGGGGACAGGATCAAAGTAGAGAGTGGAATGAGTTGGAGGTGGGATAGGAGGGAGGGAAATATAGTCAGTCTTTTACAATATATCTACTATGGTAATGTTTTTCATAGCTACACATGTACAACATATACTGAATTGCTTATCTCCCCAGTAAGGGTGGGTGACAAGGGAGGAAGGAAATGAATCTGGAATTTAAAGTTTTAAATTCAAATATTTAAAAATATATAAATACTATTATTAATAATATTTTACATATAATTGAGAAGTAAGATATA
Organism: Gymnobelideus leadbeateri; assembly: GCA_011680675.1. Taxonomy (NCBI): domain Eukaryota; kingdom Metazoa; phylum Chordata; class Mammalia; order Diprotodontia; family Petauridae; genus Gymnobelideus; species Gymnobelideus leadbeateri. The sequence continues at coordinate 3,955 of WOXC01010058.1, forward strand.
CAGACATTGGGGCACAGAGATCCACCATGCCCTACTGGAAAAGTCGAAGGTGGTATGGGAGAAGATATGGGAGAGAGCACATTGGAGGAGGGGATATTCAGTGGGAATGCTATTTTCCCCATTTTCCCCCTACCCACTACTGGGTAGGGAGAAAATGGGGAAAAAAATTGTAACTCAAAATCTGGTGGAACTGAATGATGTAAACCAGAAGTTAATAAAGCATTTTTGAAAAAAACAAGGTAGTAAATACTCTAAAGAGTCATACAGAGTTATTTTTGTTGTTATATGAGCTTTTTAAATAATCAGCTTCATTATGAGTAATGGCAAATGGCAAATTACATACAACCTCAGATAATAAAGCTTGCCTAAAACCATCTTCCCTTTGATGACACTCAATCACCCTTTTGTTTCACAATATATTTATATTTCGATATACTTCAATGTACTCATTATCTCATCAATGTGAAGATCACCTACAACACTATAGAACATATAGAATAACTCAACCACACTCTCCAACGTAATTCTTGTCCTTGTCATCCTCAACAGAAGATCAAACAAATGTGTTGTGGATGTCCTCTAGCTCTTTTTATGTTTCCTGAGTGCCAGTACAACACCCTGAATGACTATCTCTCCTCTCATAATGTGACTGCTCTACCTCCTTTTCTGATCACAGGTCTTGGATGATATTTTTTATACCATTTCAAGAACTTGTCATTGCTGGTTAATAAGGTACAACTCACTCATTCCCAGCATGCATCTTTCCATTTCACTTGTATCATTGATCATATTTATTCTTTGGAGGTTATAGTATTCCATGATTTCTAGCCATATTATCACCCCAAGAGATTAATACCATCCTAGCTATTAATAAGATAGTTGAATAGTAATACCAAAGAGTATTCCAGTATCCTGGAAGGAGATTTCTATTGAATTGCCATTGGGTTTTATAAATGGCTCTGTCCTGTTGGACAATTTTAAATCAATGGTTTGAATGTCACATTTACAGAACTGCTGACTTTTGGGGTCCTCCAAATCCAGAAGAATAGGAAAGGTCTTACAATATGTTTTCCAAGATAGTTGTTATTTATTTTATAATGCCAAATCATCATTCACTGATCAGTTTTGTTTTTGTTTTGCCTTTTGGAGGGGGGAAGGCAGGGCAATTGGGGTTCAGTGACTTGCACAAGGTCACACAGCTAGTAAGTGTTAAGTGTCTGAGACCAATTTGAACTCAGGTTCTCCTGACTCCAGGGCCAGTGCTCCACTGATCAGTTTTAAGTTCTATTCTCTGCTTTAGATCTCAAGTAACTTATAGCATAGCCTTATGAGCCAGATTTGAAAACAACACAAAGGAACCTAAACACAGAAGGTACCTGGGTAATTAGACTTCTTTGAGTCACATTGCTTTATAAGAGATCTTACCTGGCCATTTAACCCTCCATCCTTTAACTTAACCACCAAAATTTATAGCCACAGACAATAGTATTAAGAACCAATTTATGTAAACCATCCCAGAAGTCTGAGCTCTCATTACATTTATATGCTATTATATAGGTGCCTCAGAGCAGTAGGATGGGTTAGGTTTCTTTTTTAGGTTATTGTTAGCAGCTTTCTCCTTCCAAAGCTCATCTATCTTGGCTTGTAGACAGTGGTAACAGATGAAGATAAAGACCACATTTTAAAAATCAAATTTTTGACTGAATCAAAGCTAGGAGAGTAATGTGATTCAAGATTAAGAGAATCTGAGTTAAAACCAAGATGATATTCAATATGGATAAAGGTAAAATGTCTTAAGTTAAAGAAAATAAAAACATAACTGAGTAAGTACAGAATTGGGAGATGGGCAAAAAAGGAGAGAAGGAATCTGACTTGATAGTTGTTCATTCGATGAGAAAGATCATGAAGTTTCAGCTAATTATAAGCTTAACATGAACCAAAAGCTTGATGCAGCTACTTCAAATGTTAACATAATCTGGGCTGTGATAAAAGAAAAAGAATCTTATGGTATTCAGATGACATTGTTACTGTATTTTACATTGATCAGACAATATCTAGAACATTCTGTTAAATTCTAGGTGCTACATTTTAAGAGGAACATTAACAAACCAGTACTGTACTGTAATGACATTGTTACTGTATTTTACATTGATCAGACAATATCTGGAACATTCTGTTAAATTCTAGGTGCTACATTTTAAGAGGAACATTAACAAACCAGTTCTTCCAGAGGACAAGATGGAGTAATATTAGGATGCCATGTCATATGGGAAATAGTTGATGTAATTGAATGTTTGGCCTGGAGAACGAAAAAATTGTCTTCAAATAAATGAAGTTTTGCCATGTACAGTGTAGAGCAGACTTGTTCTTTGTTGATCCAAAAGGCAAAATTAGAACCAATGGTAGATAGAATTCATAAGGGATTAAATGATATTTTAGTTCAACATAAGAACTTCCTAAAAATTATAACTACATTTCTAAGCTCTTTGTGGGCAGGAGCCATATATTATTTATCCCAGACTGTCTGTGTGTCTGGTATGGGACCTAGTTGGACCGTAATAATATCTGAATGACTTTCCTTAAGACTGGCTGCCTTTTTACTAGATCTGTCAGAAATAACATAGAGGGGATTTCTGGATTGTTCTGCAGATTTGAATAGATGATCTGCCAGGTCTTTTAGATCCACTGTCTATAATTTTAAAGATGTGTCATAATTGCTAATTAAGCATTATTGAATGCTTGTTATGTACAACACACTGTTTCAGGCAGTATTTGAGAAAATAAAAGAAAAAGAAAATGGGTGCCTCTCTCAGTAACTATTCTCTAATTACAGAAACAAAATGCTCACTCGTGAGGTCCACTTGATGAAGCTATTAATGATGTCAGCTAGACACAGCGGTACACACTTGTATTCCCTTTGACTGAGGGAAGCTGAGGCTGGTAGATTACTTGAGTTTGGGGTTTTGAGCTGATCCAGTGTCTTTCTTAAGCCTGGCATTAAAATGGTGAGCCCCAGGGAGCCAAAAGCAACCATTCTGCTGCAGAGAGTGGGGAGAGATGAGGAGAGAGGTGAGAAAAGGCAGCAAATAGCCAAAGTCAGAAAAAAATGGAGCAGGTTAAAGCTTCCATACTAATTACCTCTGGGATTGGGCTGTGAGTGGTTGCTGTACTTTTAACCTGGGCAAGGTAGGGAAACCCAGTATCAAAAAACAAAAACAAAAACAACAAATAAAGCATATCAACAACTGCAAAATTATTGTCTAATTTAATGGCTATAACCCAGTTCTAGCACAATGCCTTACACATAAAAAGTATTCAATAAATATTTATGGATTGAATGGACTACAGAACCAATCACTGTGTAATACATATCATAAAATTTAAATCAATTGGTTGTTCATAAAAATGATTAAATATAAATGCCAATAGATTATGAATAAAGGGAGTAATAATGCAGAGATGAGACTAAAATGGAGAAAAATTATAAGGGCATGATAGCTAACTCTGATTACATGAAACTGAAACTAAAAATCTTCTGAAAAATACAAACAAAATCAATGTACCTAAGATAAGGGAAGAGTTGAATGAGAAAAGATATTTGTATAAATTTTTTTCTGATAATCATTTATATTTATAAGATACATAAACAATTAACATTTAATTAACATCTATACTAAAAGTCATGCCTGCCCCAATAGATAAATGGTCAAAGGATACAAACAGTTTTCAAAAAATTGAAAACTATTCATAACCATAAGAAAAAATGGTCCAAATTTCTAATAATAAGAGAAGTGCAAATCAAAACACTCTCAAGCAAACTGGCAAAAGTGACAAATAATGGGAGTCAGCAAAATCAACCAACAAACAATAATTAAGCACCTAGTAGACATCAGACCTGTGCTTTAGGAAAATCATTTTGGTGACTGAATGGAGGATGGACTGGAACGGGGAGGGACTTAAGGAAGGCAGATCCCTCAGTAGGCTATTGCAATGATCAGGCATGAGATGATGAGGGTCACTACTAGAGTGGTGGAGGTATCATAGGGGATGTATTTCAGAGGTGTTATAAAGATGAAATAAACAGGCTTTTTGTAATGTTAATGGGATTTAAGATCTTCCCTGCCCATTAATATACCTCACATGGAGCCCATTAAGGAAAGCTTGTTAGGAGAGGCTTGTGGGAAGACTTTCACACAGTTTGCTAACTTCTAATTAGGCATTGAGTCAGGAGGGTTGTGATGCCTTCTGGCTCTGAGAGGAGTGTATCTATATTCTGAGTTGGTGTTTTGCTTTGAGGGCTTGCTTATGAGAAGGAACTTGTGATTCCCTGGTCAAGATTCTGAGTGGCCTATATTCAGAGCTGTCTAACAGCTCAGATGTAAAGACACTCTCAATCCAGGGATGCATGTAAAGTGTATAGTTGATTCAGGCAGTCAGAGCCTTGTCTGTTGGTCTTTATTTCTCTGCTTGTATTTTCTCTGAAGTTCAGCGTGCTGACTTTTCCCCTGAACTAGTGAATGTAATTTAAAAAAGACTGTTGACCCCTTAAACAACTATCTTTCCTCATAAAGCAGATCTAAGAACCTATGCTAGCAGCCATCCTGGGTATATCAGTATGGTTGTCGCTATACCTTGGCAACAAAGGGGATATGGAGGAGGGGGAGTGAGATACAGGGAGGAATCCAGGATGACTCCTAGCTTGTGAGAGTGAGGGAATGAGAGGATGGTGTTGCCCTCTATAGTAATAGGAAAGGGGAGGAGGGTTTAGGGGAAAAGATAATGAGCTTTGTTTTGGACATATTGAGTTTAAGGTGTCTCCTGGACATCCAGTTTGAGATGTCGGAATGGAGGTTGGAGATAAGAGACTGGAGGTCAGCAGAGAGACTGGGGCAGGAAAGGTACATTTAAGAATCAGTAGCAGAGAGGGGGTGGAGCCAAGATGGCGGAGTAGAAACAGCTCATCCAAGCCACTCTGCCCCCAGATTCCCCCCAAACTATGTAAAAGGGGACTCTGAACAACTTCTGGAGCCCCAGCACCCACAGAACGACACAGAGAAGCTAACCTCCCGCCGAGGACAGCCCAGCAGCCCTGCAGGAAGGACCAGCCCAGTGGTCTGGGAGCCGGCAGCGCACAACACGCAGAGCGCAGGAAGCGGAGCCTAGTGGAGCCCAGGTCCCCGTGAGCCAAGGTTTTAGCCCCAGGGCAGCAGGGCCAGCAGCCAGCTGGAGGAACCCCAGAACACCAGCAGCCTTGGCGACTCCAGAATTATCAACATAGACATGCCTAGGACAAAGTAAGAGGTTAGTGTCCTATGGACTTTGGGACCTGTATTTGGGGGAATGCGTCGGCTCCCTCCCCTGGGGGCTAGAAGCCACTGAGGAGACACGCCATTTTGTAGTTTTCAGAGGCAGCTCCAGCTCCTGGCCTGCAATTAATTGTAGGGAGAACCAGTGATCAGTCTTGGGGGGATAATCGCTCTTGCTTTAACCTCCCTGGATCTGGATTGTGATCTAGGGTGGTAGTCGTGGGTGGGTTTACAGCTTGCCAGAAACGGAAGTTGCCCCCCACACGTTCGGGACGAAAATTCCTCTATCTGGCCTTAAAGCCATAGGGTGGCAACAAGCCCAAAAGTCAAGTAATCAAGTGGCAACATGCCAAGGCAAAGGAAACAGAAAAATGCAACCCTAGACTCCTATTTTGGGGGCATAGAGCGGGAAAAGGACTGTGAGGTCAGAAGTCCTGCTCCAAAAGCCCCAGGGGAAAACATGAGCGGGTTGCAGGCCATAGAGGACCTTAAGAAGGACTTTAAAAATCAAATAAGAGAAGTGGAGGAAAAATTGGAAAGAGAAATGAGAAGGATGCAGGAAAAGTATGAAATGAGGGTCAACAGCCTGACTGAGGAAAACAACACCTTAAAAAATAGACTAACTCAAATGGCAAAGGAGGCCCAAAAGGGCAATGAGGAGAAGAATGACTTAAAAAGTCGAATTTGCCAGATGGAAAAAGAATCTCAAAAGTTCACTGAGGAGATTCATTCCTTCAGAGTTAGACTGGAGCAAATGGAAGCTAATGACTTTATGAGAAATCAAGATGCTGTTAAGCAGATCCAAACAAATGAAAGATTAGAAAGCAATGTGAAATATCTCATGGGAAAAACCACTGACCTGGAAAATAGATCCAGGAGAGACAATTTAAAAATTATTGGACTGGGGCGGCTAGGTGGCGCAGTGAATAGAGCGCCGGCCCTGGAATCAGAAGGACCTGAGTTCGGAGCCGGCCTCCGACACTTAATCCACACAAACAAAAACCTAGCCGTGTAACCTTGGGCAAGTTACTTAACCCCAATTGCCCTAAAGGGGCGGCTAGGTGGCGCAGTGAGTAAGAGCGCCGGCCTTGGATTTGGGATGACCCGAGATCAGATCCGGCCTCAGAAAATGAGCACCCACGCATAAATAATGACTAGCCGTGTAACCTTGAGCAAGTTACTTAACCCCAATTGCTTTAAAAAAAAAATTATTGGACTACCTGAAAGCCATGATCAAAGAAAGAACCTAGAAATCACCCTTCAAGAAATTCTCAAGGAAAATTGCCCTGATGTTTTAGATCCAGAGGGCAAAATAGAAGTTGAAAGAATCCAGCGATCACCTCCTGAAAAAGATCCCCAAAAGAAAACTCCCAGGAATATTATAGCCAGGTTCCAGAATCCCCAGATCAAGGAGAAAATACTACAAGCAGCCAGGAAGAAACAATTTCAATATTGTGGAAACACAATCAGAATAGCCCAGGACATGGCAGCTTCTACACTGAGGGATCGAAGGGCATGGAATATGATATTCCAGAGGGCAGAAGAGCTGGGAATGAACCCAAGGGTCACCTACCCAGCAAAACTGAGTATTTTGTTTCAGGGGGAAAATATGGTCATTCAGTGGAATAGAGGACTTTCAAGCATTCTTGAGGAAAAACCAGAATTGAATAGAAAATTTGACATCCAGACACAAGAAGCAAGAGATGCCTGAGAAGGTAATCAGGGAAAAGAAATCAAAAGGAACTTATCAAAGTTGAACTATTTACATTCCTATATGGAAAAAGCAATAACTGTGACTGATGATATCTTTCTCACTATGAAAATAATGGAAGAAGGGGGTGTGGTCATATGAATACATATGTGAATGTGTGTGTATATGGTTACAGTTATATATGGATAGAGGGCATAGGTTGAATTTGTTGGGAAGGAGAATACTCAAGGGATGAAATTATGAGGTGAGAGAGGAAAGTGGCAAGAGGAGATGGGGAAAGACAGGGTAGGGTAAACTATCTCATGTAGAAGAAGCAAGGGGAAGTGGTTGCAAGGGAGGGGGAGAATAGGAAGGGGAAAAAAGGCAAATCCACATTCTCATTGAATTTGGTTCAGGGAGAGAATGACATACATACTAAATGGGATATCTCAACCTGCAGCAGAATAGGGGGAAGGGGGATGAGAGGAGGGATGATTGATGGGGGGGGCATCCTTGGGGGGAGGGGAAGTTGAAAGTACCCACTATAGAAGAGGGACAGGATCATGTAGGGAATGGACCAGGTGGGGGGTGGGATGAGTGGAAGGGAATTATAAGCAGCCTTGTACAATATATCTACTATGATAATGTTTTGCATAGCCAGACATGTACAACATGTACTGAATTACTTATCTCCCCAGAGGGAATGGGTGACAAGCGAGGAAAGAAATGGATCTGAAATTCGAGGTCTTAAGATTAAATGTTTCAAATATATATAAATACTATTATTAATACTCTTTTGCTTATAATTGGGAGATAAGATGTGCAGGCATTGGGACACAAAGATTCACCTTCCTCTAATGGAAAAGTTGAAGGTGGTATGGGAGAGAGCAGATTGGAGGAAGCGATATCTTGTGGGACTGCTATTCTGGGAGGTTGGGTAGGGGAATAACGGGGGGAAAATGATTGTAACTCAAAATCTGGCGGAAATGAATGATGTAAAACAGAAGTTAATAAAGCATTTGTTTAAAAAGAAAAAGAATCAGTAGCAGAGAGATGGTAGTTAAATCCACGAAAGTTGATGAGATCACCAAATGAAGTAGTTTAGATAGAGAAAAGTTGGGAGAGAACCTAGGGGGATACCAATTAGATTAGAGGACATGATCTGGAAGAGGATCTAGGAAAGGAAATTGAGGAATGGTCAGATAGAGAACCAGGAAAGAGTGGCATCCTGAAAACCTAGAGAGAAGAGAGTGTCAAGGAAGAGAGAGTGGTCAATGAGAATAAGGATTGAGAAAAAGCTATGAATGTTTCAACTAAAAGATCATTAGTAACTTAACTTCACAGTCAATGTTGGAGGAGCTATGGGAAGGTTGGGATACTAGTGCACTCTTGGTGAGGCTATAAATCTGTACCACCATTTTGGAAAGCAAATAAAATGACTAAAATTTTCATATCCTTTTTACCCATAGATTCCACTAATTAGGCTTATTCTCTAAGGGTGCCATTGATAATAAGTCTTCATATATACCAGAATATTCATAGCAGCCTTTTTTAAAAATAACAGTATAGGAAACAGTAGATGCCCATCAGTTGGCAAATGGCTAAACAAAGTATTGTACATGAATGTAACAGAATATATTGCCGCGCTATAAGAAATGGTGAATGTGATGATTACAGAGAAGCACAGAAAGGTCTATGTGAATGTAGCAACAAGCTCCCCAGCATCCCCAGTGGGGCTGTCAGCACAGGCTCTTAGATCTGCTTTTCTAAAGGAAAGCAACTCAAAATGGGTTAACAATCTTACTTTAATCAAACAAATATCATTTACCTAGTTCAGGGGAAAAAGGTCAGCACCCCAAACTTCAGAGTATACAGACACAAGTTACAAGACAGAGAAACAGATCAAGCAGACAGGCTTCCAAACAGTCCAACCATTATATCAATACCAAATCACAGTTACCAGAGAGGGAAGCATCAAAATCTGGGTTTTCAAAGCCGGGGGGCTCTCAATGGCTGCCCAGAGTCTCATCTGGTCAAGTCACACAACACTTCTCAAAGTGAGCCCCAAAGCAAAGCCTCATATCAGGGATTATATAGCCTTCTCCTGGGTCAGAGAATGTAACCACCCTCTTGATCCACTGCCCAATCACACAGCATCAAGGTGTGGGCATTCCTGAAAACCAAGCCTCCTGCCACAGGCTCCCTGTGACCACATTCAGCCTATTAGGGGATGGAGTATATTTTCAAATCAAGGAAAGTTCTCAGAGTCTCTTAAGCCTATCAAATGGGCCTAGGGGCAGAGAAGATCTTTAAATTTGCATTTCCATTACAATGAACTAATGTAGAGTGAAGTAAGCAGACTTAAATAAGCACAATTAATATAGACTTAAATAAGCACAATTAATATAATAATATAAATGCAAAGAATAACCAAACACATTTAAATTTTTTTTCTTTTTTGGGGGAGTAATTGGGGTTAAGTGACTTGCCCAAAGTCACAGGGCTAGTAAATATGTCAAGTGTCTGAGTCCAGATTTGAACTCAGGTTCTCCGGACACCAAGGCTGGTGCTCTATTCACTGTACCACCTAGCCACTCCAACCAAACACATTTTTAAAAAAATCAAAAGTCAAGTTTGTAAAATTACATAGAATAAGCATTGTTCAAAAGAAGAGAGAAGACACCCTCACCCCATCCACTGGGAGAAGTAGGAGGTCTAAAAGTATGTATATTGCACATAATTTCAGACTTATTCAATGTATTAGGCTGATTTTTCCCCTCTTGAAAAATTAAAAATACTATTCTGCTAAAAAATATTTGGGGAACTAAGAGCTCTGCATTTTTAAAGATGTATGATGAAAAAATTCAGTTTATTTTCCCTATATTGTGTTTTTGGCTTTTGTCTGTATTTTGGTCTCAGTTCTTCCTCTGAAAAGGAAAAAAATCTTGAAAGCTGGAGTCTAACAAGTAGCAACCACCTGGTCATAATATGAGAGGGCTTTCTGACCAGAAGACAATGATTACTTAGCCAGCTGGGTTAGCAAAACAGGAAATATTACTTCATACACAGGATTTACAATTTCTAGGGAAAAGATGTCTGCCTTATATATATTACTATTACACTGGTATTTTGAGATATATTTGGCATATTTATATAATGCCAAAGTTTGATCAACTTTTATAATCTAAATAAATTTTTTAACCCCACCAACAGTGCACTACTATCCCAATCTTCAAGCTGGGCTGCATGCTAATAACTTAAGCAACTGATACATGTAAGAATGTATAACTAAAACCTGTGTTCAAGTCCTTACAACTCTAACCAACACTTTTGCAATTGTATCCTTATTGGTCTTCCTGTGTGCAATCCTTTCCTATTTCAATCAAACCTCTGCACAGTTGCCAAAATGATTCTCTGAAAGTATAGATCTGACCATGTCACTCCTCTACTCAATAAAATCCAATAGCTCCTATTATTTCTAGGATCAAATAGAAACTCCTCTCTGCCTCTCCCAATCTGGCCCCAATCTACTTTCCAGTCTTATTACGCATTCCTCCCTTTCCAGACAATCTATTTCTTACTGTTTCTTGCACACATCACACCATTTGCTTTCTCTGTGTCTTTGGAATAATGGCTGTCCCCTGTGCTGGGAATCCCTCTCCTTTCATACCGAGCTTCCCTCCAGGCTTAGCTCAATTACTGTCTTCTACAAGAAGCCTTTCCTAATGTCTATAGTTACTAGTGCTTCTCCTTGCCAAATCACCTTGTATCTATTGTATCTACCTGTCTTGCAAAGATTACTAGGTTTGTCAACCTCACTTGTCTGTCACTCATCAGCCAGCTACTTGATTTGTTCCAGTATTTAATCTTAATATCCAGATACCTAGGATGATACTAGGGTATGTTTGGACATTTCCTCACTAATTACTAAAATTTAAACACATTTCTCAATTATTCAACTAGGCTCAGGGCTCTCATCACTGTTCATTCAATAATATTTATTTAATAAACTAGAGAAACCCCCTTTCTTCATAGTTATTAATTTATCTATATAGTAAATCCCTTAATCACTTAGGATTAAATAAACATTAAAGTTACTGATTTAAATTATTTACTAACAAATAAATAATGAAACAAGACAGAGACTAATTTACAATATTTTAGTTTTCCCACAAATCAGTTCTAGCCATCTCAAACCCTCCCTATGACAGATGACTTTTCTTCATTTCTTAGAAAACAGTCTCATTTCATACCATTTGGTTCTTTTATGATAACAGACTCTCTTCACAAGAATCCTCATCACAGGATAAAGGATACAATAGTTTCATAAAGAAAGATATATCCAATAAAAGATACATCCAACTTCTGAACACAGAGGTCTTCTCCAGCTCATGTCCAGCTACTGTAGGTACTGTCTTTCCAGCTTCTTTCAAGTCCGCATTCTCCCTAGACTCACTCCTCATAAAATTCTCATGAAATGTTTGCTAACATTATAATTGTTACTCTCTAGGGGCATAACAAATTGCTACTATTTTACCTGTTCATCTGATACAGTTGCATAGGGACTCATCTGTAGATTTCTGTCAACAGCTTTAACAGTATAGTTAATTAGAGGAAGAGCTACATATAATATTATATTTCTTTTTCTCTTAATAATAACTACAAGACCTTTTGAAATTTGCAGTTGTTATCTCTTCTTCTTCTTTTTTTGGCAATAGATGGTGGGTGTTTGGATGCCCTAAAGACTAGTAATTTGGGAGTTAAAAGCTCTTTTCTGGACACCAGAGTTCTCCAGCTGTTACAAATTAGGTTGATGAACCATTCCCTTAGCTCAACTTAGGGGGCTAATGACTAGTCATCATTTGAAATTGGATAGGCTGGTCTAAGTGCAATAGGATACAGACTGAAAAATCAGATCAAACTTAAGTGCTTCTTATCTTTTTTGACCATTGTTTTGATCTAAATAAGTTTAATCTGATAGGAAGTGCCCTTGATGTGATTTATTTTTAATTCACTTGTTTGCTTACATAAGTATTACATTGCCCAAGAAAGCCTATTATTCACATGTTAGTGAAATTTTTTTCTTCTAGATAACAGTAGTTACCCTATCACAAAAGCCTGAGTTCTATATTATACTAGGTAACCTTGTAATTACTTAAGCATAAAAATAGTCCAAAAAATTTCATTATCCCTTTCCTGAATCATAGATTTAGAGTTTATAGGGGCTTTAGTGGCTATTGAATACAATGCCTTAATATCACAAATGAGGAAACTGAGGCCAGGAGGTAAAGTGACTTAGGTCACATAAACAGTAATGGTAGAAATTGGAATTTGAGCCCAGGATCCCTGACTCCAAATCTAGTATTTTTTTTTCTCACTGAATCAGTTCCTGGGGTGGATTTTTTTTTTAACCCTTTGTGGATTATAATGAACTGAAATTTTATCTAAAGAAAATCCTGGAATGAATCCTTTCTATGGACCACGGAGTCTGATTAAGAAAGGGAGAAGTAAAGGTTTCCAAGGTGAATCAGAACCTTCCCCTTTGAGTTCCTAGGCTCTGATTCATATTAATTTTAATATATAAGGTATACACATCATATGCTATATGGTATATATGATATGTCATATGGTAAACTGGGGGTACCTCCTCCCAAATCTCATGAAGAGTCATCTGGAAAAGGCTCTCTAGGTTCCAAATATTCTGTGGATCTGTGCCCACTCAAAACCAAAGCTTATAAACTCCCACTTTTTCTTCTGGGGACATAATTAGTTCATAGCAAAGGCACTTAATGAAATTACATTAAAAAGGAATAATAAATGCTTCTTCCATAAACCCAGGTCATACTCTCTCCCAAATATACTATCTATGATAAGAATGGACATTTTTATGGCACGTGTCAAGATGCATATGCAAAGGTAATATATGTGGCCAAGAGGACTCTGACTGGCACTGCACAGTGGCAGGAGACTTCATTGCTCCATACTGGTCTCACATTTCTGCAGTCTCTGCCAAGCGTATTGTCTCTGACTGGTATATGAGTGTGGCATTTAGTCTCTGCCAGATGTCGATTCCTTCAAGCCTTGTGTGGCCTCTACTTTTCTGATGGTCACTACCAGGCTTGTCCCCCCTGGGCAAGAAGTTGGAGTGCTTCCCTTTGCTTCTAGATTTTCCTGAAGTCCTCAGCTCAGGTACTTCCTCAGAAAAAGAGACAGCTTTTTTTTTTTTTGAAAGGCTAACTCCCTAACACATCCAGTCATCAGACTAGGGAAAAAACAAAACCAAAACAAAGCCTCCAGTGGCTTTTCTTCCCATATGAAGAAAACTCCTGTTTCTCTAAGTCTAGGTTGGAATGTAAACTTCTTCCCCACAAGAAGATTCCATGCTCCAGGTTAAATTCTTTGGAAAAGAGAGCCAGAGTCATTCTCACTAACTAGTTTGTATTTTAAGTTTTATTTCTGTTTTATAAAACTGTATTTCCTAGTTATGAGGGGCCTAGATCTTTATTCTCTGTCAGAGACCTCTTAGGATCAGAAAGTCCATGTAATTCCCTGTTCAGTTTCCAATTGCTAAACTTGTCTTGAGTCAGCATCCATGAGCTGTTTCTCTTCCAGCAAACTAACAAAAGCTCACATATGGCTTCCTAGTTCTCCAAGTCTCTCATGTAAAACAGGGAGAATAGAGAAAGGCACAGGAGTAGAACTACCCCAGAAAGATCATTGTCTTCATCGTGCTTAGTTATATGCCCTAAACTTTCATGCATGTAGTAGAAAGAATAAGACAACCTGTTTGGTTTTCTTTCCTCTTTCCCATTGTTCATTCCATCCAATACAATCCTTTATAACCTAATGTCTAATGTGAAAGTATGTGCAGATCCTATACTTGATTGTATGCCGCCATGGGGGGGAAAAAAGGAAGGGGGAGAAAATTTGAAACTCAAGGAATTGTGGAACTGAATCTTGTAAACTAAAAGTAAATAAACAAATTAATAAAGACCAAAAAAAAAAAAAGAATAAGATAACCTAAGTATGACTGCTAGCTTTACTGCTATTTACAACCTAAGTATGACTGCTAGCTCTACTGTTATTTACTATGCGTATGACCTTGGACATGTAACTGACTCTCAGGCCTCATTTTCCTCATCTGTAAAATGAAGTTAGAATAGATAACGTCCAAGCTCCCCCTCCATATCTTTGATCCCATGACTGTGTATATGGCCACCAATGAACTTTCCAAGAATGATATGCTTCTCAAATCAGTATTTGTTTCAGGAGAAACTTTATGGTGAAAAGGTATTAAAGATGGTGGCATTTTGAGAAACTATAATAGTTCCCTCATAATCCCATAAAGGTTTAAACAGTCAGCTAGAGAAAAGGAAGTTATGATTGGGGAGCTACTATAATATCTTAGTCAGCAGATTAAAAGCAAGAGTTGTACCAATACAAAGAGGAAGAAAGGATACTTAATCTAAATTGTAAACTTGCTTATGCTAGGGGTTTAGTTTCTTCAGCTTTGATTCTACATGGTACCAAAATGATATAGACTTTAAATAATGAGAAGGCAAAGTGTCAGGATTTGGGAAAGTTTCAGATGTAAGGAATGAAAGAAAATGTAATAGATATATTGTGACAAATTATATATTTTTTTGGGGTAGGGAAGACACCCTTTTAAAATCAATTCAAGTTGTAATTAATGGAGTATGAGAATCAGGTGGAATTCTCTGACCAATCTCTTAACAATGATGACAATTAGTCTGCCTTGCATTTTTATAGCACTTCTTGACTTTCAGAGTGCTTTCATAAAGAATCTAATTTTATCACACTAGCAGCCCTTTGAGGAAGGAAGTTCAGAACTAACAAAGTTGTTTTTGAAAGTTTTCAATGCTAAATCCATGAAGAAAAGACTGGGGGGAGGAAGAGAAGTAATTTCAAGGCAAGGAAGATATATATATAGAGTACTAATAGTTAGGAACTTGGACAATTTACAACAATTAGGATAAATTCATTTGCAGAGAAGACAGTTTTAGTGTGGATGTAGGGAACAAAAACTTAAGTGCCAGAGATATGGAAGTGATTAAAAGCAATGAAGAGGAAAAGAAAAAGGACCCATAAGGGAAAGAAATACTTAGAGAATCTCATGAACACTGTTAAGAGTCAGAAGGGACCTTAAAGTCAATCTCCTTCAACTCTTTTGTAGATGAAGAAACTGATGCTTAGAGGTAAAAGTATCTGGCTAAGGCAATTTAACAAGGTGCAGCTATTTGGCTCAGTGGAGCCAGAATAGACTTGAGTTAAAATCCAGCCTCAGACTGGATAAATCAATGAACCTGTTTGCCTCAGTTTCCTCATCTGTAAATAGGGATACAATAGCACCTTCCTCCCAGGGTTGTTGTGAGAATCAAAAGAGCTCCTGGTACATAGCAAGCACTATATATATAAATGTTAGCTAATAGTGATTAGGGATGTGTCAGAATTGGGACAGGAACCCAGATCTCCTCAGCCTAAGGCTTCTGTCTTTACATCAGACTGTCCTGTGGCTGTTAAAGCTATAGAACATGTTTAGGAGGTTTTCTCCTTTTCCCCATGGTATGGGGCTTAGCTTTTTTAACTGTGACTCCACATGGTACCAAAGTGATATAGATTTTTATGAATTTGGATCCTGAGGACTCTGAGGTTTGAATTCTGCCTCTGACACATGCCTGATCTGGGCAAGTCACTTTCACTGTGTGGGTCTCAGTCTTCTCTTCAATAAAATGGATGGGATGGGTTCTTCCAGTTCTTCAACTTAGGAAGTGCTGAAACTACAAGTGGCCAGTGGACTCAGATTTCCAGAAGCTGCGGGGAGGGGGCAGAAAGCTGGGGTCTGCTTTCTTGGGCTGTCTGGTATGGGACTGTGAGGAGAGAAGATGCTCAGAGACTACCCGTGGGCCTCTTGGCCAGAACGACCCCCAGAGGGCACGAAACGGGGGGGGGGGAAGGAGAGCTCCCCTACCTCAACTTCCCCCACCCCCCAAGGGTTAACCAAACGACCCAAAGACCGGAGCGCATCCCAGGCTCCCGCCTCCTACTGTTGCTAGGAGACGCCGGAAGTGGAGGAAAGGGGGCGGGGGCTGGGAATCCGGCTTCTGGCTCCGGGGTCGGGAGCCCGGAGCGGAGGGCTCCGGAGCGCGTGCCTCCGCCCGCGCGCCCCCGTGACCGGTCCCGAAGCCGCGCGCGCGCCCCGCCCCCGGCCCCTCCCCCTCCCCCTCCCCCTCCCTTCTTCCCTCCCTCGCTCGCTCCCCCTCCCCACCTCGCGCAGAGCAGTGGGTGTTTCTAGCTTTCCGAGAGTTGCTGCCGCCGCCGGCGCTGCTCCTCCTCTCCTGTCTTGGGTTTCCCTGGTGCGGCCGCCGTCGCCGCCGCCGCAGTTCAGTGTGAGGAGGAGGAGGAGGAGGATGTGAATGTGAAGATGGCGGAGCTGCAGATGCTGCTGGAGGAGGAAATCCCGGGGGGCCGCCGGGCCCTGTTCGATAGTTACACTAACCTGGAACGAGTGGCCGACTACTGCGAGAACAACTACATCCAGGTGCCCGGCATCCCCCGGGCCGCGGCGGGCTGGGGAGGGGGCCGCGCGCGGGGCAGGAGCCGGGGAGCCTCGGCCACTCCGGGCGGGCAGCCGCAGTGCTCCCGGGGAGCTGAGCTGCCGGACGGGCGCGAGCTCGGTGGCCTCGCGGATCCCTTCCCCTCCCCCCTTCCTCCGTCCTCTTCCCCATTCTCCTCCCCCTCTTCTTTCCCCTTCCCCCACCCTTTCCTTCCCTTCCTTCCCCCTCTCCCCCACCCCTGGTCCCTGGCTGCTGGCTTTTGGGGGTGTGTGTGTGTGTGATGGTGGCTGTTGGGCTTTGCCTCTGGGCTCTTTCCCTGGGTAGGGGTGGGGAAGATGGTCCTGGTGATCCAGGAGGGGGTTAGGAGGGTGAACCTTGGAACACTTAGAAAGCTGCGAATAAATCCCCCACCCGTGCGTGTGTCATGTCCCTGCCTCCTCCTTTCTCCTCCCCCACTCCCAGCCCCCGCACTCGAGGCTTCTCACCGCGTCGGTGATCGTGGGGGAGGCTGGGTGGCATCTTAAACATTCTCTGTCCCCCCCACCCCCAGGCTCTTTATTCGGTTGATGACTTATTTCTGATTCTTATTTGTGCTTTTTGCTTCTGATGCCCCGTCCCCTCCTCCCCTTTCCCTGCGCTTTAGATAGTTTCTCGGTGGGGAGATGGATGTTGCTGCTCAGTGCGGTGCCTTACACCATTCACTGGGATCGTGAATTTTCAAAAGATCTTTTCTTTTCTTTTTTAAGGGCTTACAAGGAAACGATGGGAAAACACTTGTTTCTTGATGAAATTTGTCATTTTTTTTTCTCAAAAGGGAAAAGGGGAAGCTGCACTATAAAGAGTCTTCTCCAGTTAAATTAAATGATGATTTTTCCCTTTGGGAAGGGAACATTGTACATACTTGACGCAAATTATTATGAAAGGAAAGAACCTCGTGGCTTCATTTCTTTCAATTTTTCAACTGGGGACCGATTGGATGGTGGGAAACAGGGAATCGGCTACTCCGGTGCTAAAAGCACAGGTTTATATAAAAGCACAGATACCTTTTAAAAGCCCATTTCCCCTTAAAGAATGGTTTATTTGGAAAAATTTGTTAAATATAGAATTCCTGAACTGAGTACCCTTTACTTTCTATATAATCTGTAAATTTTCAATTACAGGTTTTCCGATTTTTTTTTCTATTCTCTAGGGATAAAGGTGGTAGTGGAAAATGTGTGAAAATGTTTCCTCACTGTGTTTTTCCTATTCTCTTTGTTCACATTTGCCTTTAACCTTCAGGTGCAATATAATCCTAAAAAAGAGAAGTTCAGGGTAAATTTTACAGGTTCACAGATTTTTGGATGATATATACTATTGTAAGGATATGAAAGAATTGTAAATGTGAGCTCTAACTAGTCTATTATCATAGGTAATGACTTTTCACAGTGTTTTGTAGGGATCATTTCTGCTCAAGACTGAATTAGATTTAAACCAAAAGATTTTTTCTCATGATCAAAGGTAGTTCCAAGAAAAGAAGTTCTTATCAAAATTGGAAACATTACTGGGAAATATTACTGTTAAGTCTTTTTTTTTCCCAATAGGAAAGAGTTGTGGGACAGAAGAAATTTCTGCTGATAGTGGAATGAAGAAATTTAGTGGATTAGAGGGATATCCTTAGGTAGATAGGACTATTACTATTGGTACACACTTTGGAGGAGTTGGTAATAAAGTATAGAAAATACAGAAATCATCAACATTTTTTGAGGGTCCACTGAGTAGATGGATGGATTACAGGATTTGCGAAAAAGGAAAAGATGTCTTCATGGTCAGGAGTTTATAATAAAGTGAAAATGAAGGTTGGCAAGAGGAAAGAAGTGAATGACTTTTTTTCCTTTTACGTCATGCCCACAAACTACCCTTCTCTTTATTGAGGGGTCCTATAGTAAAAAAGTTTTATTTCTTTATGAATTATAGTTGTTGGTAAAACTTAATCTTATATGGATAATAAAGCTTAGAGGTTAAATGAGTCATTGATGCTCCAAGAAATCTTCATTCAGTCTTCATTCCCCTGCCAGTGAAAGAGCTGTATGGTAAAATTTGTACTTTGTCTAGCTAAAGACATTGAAAAAAGACAAATGTAGCTGCAAAATATTAATTTTTATTTTGACACTGGGACTCCAGAAGTAGTTGATACATTTGTAATCAAACTTCAAACAAAAAACTATAAATACTTAACAATAAATATTTGGAAGTATTTTACAGCTAGATCAGATTTTATGAAATAAATATGACAACTTAAAAATCTTATAAAATTACCAGAGCTCAATAGTTAAAAATTTTGTTCTTCTAGTTATAAAATCAGGAGCTCAGATATTAGGCTATGCTTGATAGCCTTAGTAAACAACTTGTGCTTTGATTTCTACTATAGAGTGTGGTTTTGTAGTGGGCCTTCCACACTCTTTTCTTAGTTACCCTAGTGACCAAAGAGTTGGTAGGTAAGGATTGGTGAAGGAAAAGAATTTCAATAGATCAATCGAGATTGTTATAGGCATGGGGGATGGTCTCTGTGGATATACAGAGGCAGGAAAATGCAAGTCAGAATCACAGACCAGTTAATTCTCTAGTTTCTCTGGAATTCAAGTTCTTTAGAACCTGAAGAGGGGAATAAGGTAATAATGTGTAATAAAAAAAGATATATTGTACTCCAGTTGGAGTCTAAAGTTTTACAATTAGAAGACTTTAAATTCGGGGTGGCTAGGTGTCGAGGTGAATAGAGCACCGGCCCTGGAGTCAGGAGGACCTGAGTTCAAATTGGGCCTCAGACACTTAACACAAAAACTAGCTGTGTGACCTTGGGCAAGTCACTTAACCCCAATTGCTCTACCTTCCCCCCTCCAAAAAGCAAAAGTAAAAAGACTTTAAATGACAGGATGAAGAATTTGTAGTCTATCCTAAAGGTAGGTAATTGGGAGCCAGTGAAGGTTTTTGAGGTGGAGGTGGCATGGTGATGTGTATCATGAAGATTATTTTTACTTTATTGGAGGGAAGTAGAGACTCCAATCAGGAATACTAATTAGAAAGTGTCATGAGCTTGTGAACTAGGGTGAAGGCAGGGTAAGTGTAGAGGAGGGAGTAGATAGAAGATATTATAGCCGTAGAATTGGCAGGACTTGTCAAGTGATTGGTGGGGGAGTGAAAGAAGGCAGACAGTCTCAAGTAGTTTAGAAGTTTCAAGTTTTTGTCACTAGGTGGTTAGCATGCCATCAGTAGTAATAGGAGAGCTGAGAAGAGCATCAGGATTTTGGTGGGAGATGTAAAGGGGAAATAATGAGTTTGGTATTGGACGTCCTGAATTTAAGGTGCAAGGATGGGCAATTGGAGATGGGAGACTGGATCAGAGAAGAAGTTAGGGCTGAATATCGAGGCTCAGTGGATAGAACACTGGGCCCGACATCCAGAAGGCCTGAGACCAAATCCTGTCTCAGACCCTTATTACCTGTGTGACCTTAACCTCTGCCTCAGTTTCCTTATCTGTAAAATGGGGATGATAATAGTATCTACCTCCCAAGGTGGTTGTGAGGATCAGATGAGATAATAATTGTAAAGTGCTTAGCACAGTGCCTAGCACATAGTAATGGCTATACAAATGTTAACCATTATTAGCTATTATAATTTGCAAATAGTTGATAATTGAAGTAGTCTATCAAGCCAAGGATGAGACTGCCAAAGGAGAAAGTAGAGAGACAGAATAGGATGGAAGTGTAAACCTTGAGGTGCACCTGTAATCACGGGGGTGGGAAGGAGGAAGAGGAACCAGTAAAGAGGACCTGTTCAGAGTAGTCACACAAATAGATGGAGAACCAACAGAGATGGTGATGTCACAAGACCAGGGCAGAAGAGAATATCAAGTAGTCCAGAGTATGAGATGATCTGTGGTCAGAAAGGGTGATTGAATAAGAAAGGACTCTTGAATTTGGTAATTAGAAGGTCAGTAGACCAGGTTGCCAAGCCTAAGATAGCTTCCATTTTGTTCTGTGGAAAAGTGAATTTCTGCAGTGAAAGCAATAAAGAGAAGCTTATTGATCAGATGTAATAAGTGGTTATTCATTTTTTGATTGGACAAATTTTCAGGTTTATGTAAAAAAATTCAGAAATAAGATATTTGCAAATGATATATAAAATAGAACAAATGAGATTGGTATTTTAAATATTCTACTTTAAAAATTCTATGTTCTACTTTTTTTTTTTTTTGCTTTTTGGAGGGCAAAGTGACTTGCCCAAGGTTACATGGCTAGTTTTTGTATTAAGTGTCTGAGGCCATATTTGAACTCAGGTCCTCCTGACTCCAGGGCCTGTATTCTATTCACTGTGCCACTGCTAGGCAGTCCTATTATACCTCCCTTATCAGTTTACTTATCCAACTCTCCACAACTCTTCCACACCTTTTCATCCATCTGTCTTCAAATCTCCCTTGCCCTCCCCCCCAAATCTCTCAGCTGAGAACCTTCCCTTATATTTTACAGGGGAAAAAAATGGGACCATTCACTGTGAGCTTCTTTCCTCTTCCTCATCTCTCAGATGCCTTCTCCACTCTCTCCTTCTTCACTGCTATCTTACATGTTGAAGTGTACCTACTTCTCACCCAGGCTAATAAATCCTCTTTACTAGTTCAAGCGATCCCATTCCATCCCATCTCCTCTAACAGATTATCTCCTTTGTCATTCCCATTCTTTCACTTATTTCCTTTTTTTTTTCCTTTGGAGGGGGAAAGTCAGGGCAATTGGGGTTAAAAATGTCACTTGCCCAAGGTCACATGGCTAGTAAGTGTTAAGTTTCTGAGGTCTGATTTGAACTCAGGTCCTCCTGACTCTGGGGCCAGTGCTCTATTCACTGTGCCACCTAGCTGCCCCTCTTTATTTTCAGTCTCTGTACTGACTCCTCTCTAATGCCTATGAGCATTCCTTTGTTGCTCCTATCTTGAAAAAAACCCTCCCTTGTTTCTTTCCTCCCCAGTAGCTGTTGCTCTATCTCTCTTCCATGACACCTTCCTAATTAGTAGCTATACTAGGTGGCTCCTCTTTCTCTTCTCTTAACACTCTTCTTCACCCCTCACAATCTGACTGTTGGCCACAGAAATAGCTCTCCCCACAGTTACTGAAGATCTCTTAGCTGGCAGATCCAGTGGCCTTTCCTTCATCCTCATCTTCCTTCATCTGTCCTGATTGCTTTTTCCTCAATTCTCACCAGATACCACTCTCCACTGGTTCTTCTCTTACCTATCTCATCACTCCTTGGTCTTTTTTGCTGACACATCTATATCATTCTCCATAGGTGTCCTCAGGGTTCTCTCCTAGCTTTTTCTTTTCTCTATCTAAACTACTTCATTTGGTGATCTCATCAGCTTTCATGGATTTAATTACATCTCTCTGCTAATGATTCTCAACTCTACCTTTCCTGCTCCAGTCTCTCTGCTGACCTCCAATCTCTTATCTCCAATCTCCATTCAGACATCTCAGACTGGATGTCTGGGAGACACCTTAAACTCAGTATGTCCAAAACAAAACTCATTGTTTTTTCCCCTAAACCCTCCTCCCCTTTCTTATTACTATAGAGGGCAACACCATCCTTTCATTCTCTCAGGCTCACAAGCTAGGAGTCATCCTGGATTCCTCCCTGTCTCTCACTCCCCCTCCAACATATCCCATCTGTTGTCAAGGCCTATTGATTTTATCTTGGCAGCATCTCTGAAATAGGTCCTCTTTTCTCCTGTGATACAGCCACCACTCTGGTGGTGACCCACATCACCTCATGCCTGATCTTTGCTATGGCCTACTGAGGGGTCTGCCTTCCTCAGTTCTCTCCTCATTCCAATCCACCCTCCATTCAGCCACTAAAATGATTTTCCTAAAGTGCAGGTCTGACCATGTCATCCTCTACTCAGTAAACTCCGGTGGTTACTATTGCATCCAGGAGCAAATACAAAATGTTCTGTTTGGCATCCAAAGCCCTTCATAGCCTATCCCCCTTCTACCTTTCCAGTCTGTGTACAGTTTACTCCCCATCATCTGCTCTTCAATCCAGTGACATTGGCCTCCTTGCTGTTCCCCAAACAGGATATTCCATCTCTTGACTCTGGGCATTCTCTTTGGCTGTCCCCCATGCATGGAACATTCTCCCTTCTCCACTCCAACTGCTGACTTCCCTGGCTTCCTTTAAGTCCCTACAAAAATTCCACCTTCTGCAGGAAGCCTTTGCTTTAGCTTTCTTTGTATATATTCTTGGCATCTTGTCTCCTTCATTAGAGCGTTCCCTGATGGCAGGGGCTATCTTTTGTGTTTTTGTTTTTGTTTTTGTTTTTTTTTTTTGTATCTCCAGCACTTAGAGTGCCTGGCAACTGATAGGTACTTAATAAATGCTTATTGATCTGATTAAATTTATGACCAATATGTTTTTCTTCGTTTCATGGTAAAACATTTATGGGAGTATCTGGACATGAGCCCTACAACATGGGAAGCATGGATAGGTTGGGATGTGGGGTGTTGGAAGAAAATTCTAGATAGATGAGATTACAGAACCATTTGATCATACCTCTATAAAAGCATTTCTTAGTCGGGTACGGTGGTATTCCCCTGTAACCTCTACTGGGGAGGCTGAGACTGGCAGATTCTTTGACTTTGGGGAGGTCTAAGCTGCTATGGAATAGAACTGATTGGGGGTTAATAGGTAAGTCCAACTCTAATATGGTGAGCTGCCCAAGTCTCAAAAAAATGGAAGTCAAAGCGTCTGTGTTGATTGGTAGTGGGATTCAGCCTATAAGTGGCCACACTACTTCAGCCTGAGGGGTCTGCATGATTGGAGACCCCTTCACAAAAAAAGTGCAGGGAAGATTCCCACAAATCTCATAGTAATCAGATTTTGACAGTTTTAATGGATGAAAAGCCTACAATTTGAACACATTGCAAAATATTATTTCCCAGTTTAAGGAAATAATTGATGCTATTAGTTTTAAGATTTTAATTTTTCACCAAGCAAGATTACCTAAAAGGACTTATTTTAACTTCAAATATCAAATAATCATGATCATGCTACTGACCTGTATTATTAAACAGATCAATTTGATTTTTGTTTCCTCATCTGGAAAATGAAGAAATTGACTTAAGTTATCTCGTGGTTTCTTACAACTCAGGAATCTGTATTGTAAGAGATGAGAACAGGCTAGCATCATGAAGGAGGAAGAAGAAATTTAGATGAGATTGGTTTATTATTATTATATTATTATATCATTATTATAATAATTATTTTATTATTATATTAATATTATATAATTATCATATACCCTTGAGAATAGAAATACTTGCAGAGGAGTTGAAACCAAATTTGAAAGATTTTAAACAAAGAATGAATTTGTTACTTAGTGTCAAATATTCAGAAAAATTGTAGTCTCTTTCTTTGAGCTCCATTTTTCTTACTGAAGTATTTAAATTTTTTTTTTTTTTTTTTTTTTGCTTTTTGGAGGGCAATTGGGGTTAAGTACCTTGCCCAAGGTCACACGGCTAGGTCACACAGCTAAGTGTCTGAGGTTGGATCTGAACTCGGGTCCTTCTGACTCCAGGGCTGGCGCTCTACTCACTGCGCCACCTAGCTGCCACTGAAGTATTTTACTTTTAATGTCATGTCTTTAATGGATTTCTCTGGGAAATTTGTGTTTGCTACTGTTATAACAAATATCTCTAGACATCAAGATTCAAAAGCATATGTAGATAGTGTTCAGATTGATCTTATACTAGGTAAAGAAAATGTTTACTTTTCTGTGTATGGTAAGTCAAATTTCACTTTCACAGAATAGGGTAGGACCAAGGTTATAAATCTTTGATTTTTCCACAAAGGGAAATTAGCAAATTGACTCCAGATCTTACTGTGTCTGTTTCTGAAAAATGGAGGTCCTTCTTTCCTTTTTTACTTATGGACTAGATTACTTCTAGATTTATTAAAAATAAAGCATTATAAGTATCACTCAGATATTTTCTTGTAAAATCATTTTAAATATATTTGGACCTGAATATTTCTGTAGAGGTCAAAAATATGCAGGAAGGTCCATTTTTAGGGGATATAGTGTAAAGATTCTTCTCAAATAAATGAATTTGTGAGTACTCAAAAAACTGGAGAGGGAGGGTCATGTAAAAGTAGGAGTCCTATGACTTTCATTCCATATCTTCTAAGAGTTATATTTACATTCATTTTACATTTTCCTCCTCTCCCTCCCGAGTGAAATGGTACCCGAATAGGGAGCCTTTGTGGCTAAACTTTGGACTCTGGATTTATCCTTTCTGTACTTTCTTCCCAGCCTGCTAGTGCAGTGCTCCAGGTTTTGCTACCACTCTGATCTTATAACTGTATCATATGCCATTGAAGATAATTTTCTTCTGTCTGCCTTATAGAAAGTCAAAGTTCTTCTTACTCTCCTCTTGCTTCTTGTTCTTTTCCTGTATGATTCTTCAAGGTCTCTCAAACCAGTCTGCTGTCCCCTGAAGTGGACTTTCTAATACCATTCCCCTCTTTCTCTCCCATGTTTCTTAGCTGCCTTACTTCAGTAGATCAAGGATTCATTGATATAGGTATACCATTAATACAGATACCTACCCATTCCCATCTTATCTTGTTTTAACTCTTGTCCAGGTCTTCCCACATGTCCTCCATAGGAGGTTCACCCAATATTCTTTTGTTCTTCAGATCTTTTGTGTTGTATGGATTCAGAGACTGTCCATCTTCTTACTGTATTGTTGGCCCAACTTCTTGACTAGTCATACATGTCTGTGATCATATTCTTTCTTCTTGCATAGTTCTTTGTTGGTAATATGTTAGAACTTATTCATTACTACCATATGTCTCTATTGTCCTCTGGGTGATTTTCAACTTTAATTATTTAGAGACTGTAGTATTCCATGAAGTGGAGCCATAAAACATCACTGAAGAATCTTTTTTTTTTTTTATTTTTTTTAATTAATTTATTAGTTTAGTTTCAGTTGACAAGATTCAATTCCATAGTTCCTTGATTTTCAAATTTCCTTTACTTCCCTCCCCCCTCCCCTCATGACATCATATAGTACAGTATAGGGTCTGCAAATGCATTCATATTAAACATTATTCCAATTACAAAGGCATATTGTACTAGGTGGGATGAAAGATGGTAAGGAAGAAGTACAACCAAACAATGAGAAGAACAAGATCATTTAGTTTGCTTCCATCAGGATTCAGGCTCAGTTCTTTCTAGTTATATCTCTGGATGGCGCATTTCTCACTTTCTTGAGTCATTCGGGATTAACTTATATCACTGCATTGCTGAAAAGAGTCCAGTCTGTCATAGTTGGTCGTCACAGATATGGTATGTCTGTGATTGTATACAAATTTCTTCTGATTCTACTCTTCTCGCTCAGCATCAGTTTGTATAAGTCTCTCCAGGTAATTATGAAATCCGTCACCTCCTCGTTTCTTATAGCACAATAAAATTCCATTACATTCATATACCACAACTTGTTTAGCCATTCCCCAATTGATGGGCACTCCTTTAGTTTCCAATTACTGAAGAATCTTTATACTCTTAAGATGAGCCTTTGTTTCAGGGAGAAGCTTGGGATCATTAAAAGCTTTGTGAAATTTTCCAAAGGCAATTCAGCTTCCTCTTCTATTCAGTTCTGGATTCAGTTTCTTGAGGATCCACAGTATTTCCCCAATATACATATTCAACTGTATACTTACAGTGTTAACAATGACCATTCTTCATTTACTTGGTTTTGTCTTGTGTATATAGCACAGACTCTTTTGAGTGGCTATGGATCTCATTTAGGAGGCTTTAGTATCTGGCCCAAACATTTAGCATAGATGTAAGGACTATGTTTGATGCTATAGAGCAGGAGTTTTTAACCATTATTATGCCTTGGACCCCTTTGGTAGTCTGGTGAAGTCTATGAACCCCTTCTCCGAATGTTTTTAAAAACACAAAATAGAACATATAGGATCACAAATGAAGCCAATTGTAGTTTTATATATGTATGCATATGTTTATACACCCACATAAAATTCAGGTTAAGGAATTCTACTGTAGAGGGTTTTTTAATTTTTGTGTTTTGACTGAATCTGTGATTTCATTGGTGTAGAAAACTCCCAAATGTAGATCCATAATTGCTCTGCAGTTTCTAGTTGTAGATTCTTCCTGGTGGGCTCTGAGATTTTAAGTTTCCTGCATAAGGTCACTCAACCGTTGTCATAATTGGAACTTGAACTCAAGTCTTCTCTTACGCTGAAGCCAACTCTCTTACAATGTCATGCTATGGTTATGCCTTTTCTCCTTGTTTAGTTACACTAATTCTAAGAAGTCACCTGAGTAGTGGGCTTCAGTGGCTATTATGTTAGATATTATGAATGAATTTCACCTCCAGAATTTCTAAAATCTTTACTTCCCAACTCTCTTTTTAGTACTTTGCAGCCCATTTTCCAGTTTCCATCTTCAGTTTTGCTTGGTTTGAATTCCAGGGAATGAGATGTCCTTCCCAGGATAAGCCAGTCCCCTGAAATCTCATCATCATGCTATTTAACGCAGCCTTAGATACTCAGTACCCTCCTAATTCCCTGAGATTCTTCTAGCTTTCCTTTACAGAGGGTAGGGTTCTGGACTTTTTGGGCTTAGTCTCTACTTAACATCTTTAACTCTGCCTGGTTTGAACACCATTGAACAGATGTGCTAGGTACCCTCTGGTGTCCTTCCCTTAACTCTTTCCAGCTTTCTTTTGTGTGTTGTCTTCCTGTATTAGATTGTAAGCTCCTTGAGGGTAGGGATTGTCTTTTATTTGTATCCTCAGTGCTTATTACAGTGCCTGGCACATAGTAGATGCTTAATGTTTGTTGAATTGAATTGAATGATATAATATTGTTTCTGTAAGTGTGGGTAAGCGCCTAAATCCATTTATCTTCAGTTGAATGGTTTATATAGTTTAGGATCACCATAACTGTATGTGACAATAGCTTTAAAAGATAGGATTCCTGGGGCAGGTAGGTGGCGCAGTGAATAGATCACTGACCCTGAAGTCAGGAGGTACCTGAATTCAAATTCAGCCTCAGACACTTAACACAAAAAAACTAGCCGTTTGACCTTGGGCAATTGCCCTCCAAAAAGCAAAAAAACAAAAACAAAAACAAAAAAAAAACTGGGGAAAAAAAAGATCGGATTCTCTTATTGATGTATTATATGTGATTTAGCTAACTTCTGTTTCTCTGATAGTTTAAAAGTGTATGATTTTGTGCAGTATTAAGAAGTTTTCATATTGAGAGATGAATTGTTGATTATCAAATCATTTGTAAATGTTTAGATGTGTGGTAGCATTTGGAGCAGGCTAAAGAATCATGAAGTTTTAAGATATCCAGAATTGAATTTTTCATCTGAATGACTTTACCTGTTATCTAAAAGCTGCTTGCTCATCAGTATAGCTTAAGGCATGTGGTTGCTTTCTGATTTTAACTAAAACTGCTTTGGAGGTTGAAATAACTAGAACTTGTGAATCTCATGTTTTTCAAGACTCTTGTAGTATAGTTTACAAGTTACTTTGCTTTATGCAACACATTTTTCTGTCTCTGATACCTCTTTCCTCCAGGCTACCCTTTCCCTACCTGCTGCTGTTTATACTATTCTTTTTTTTTAAAATTAATTTATTAGTTTAGTTTCAGTTAACAAGATTCAATTCCATAGTTCCTTGATTTTCAAATTTCCTTTCCTTCCCTCCCCCCTCCCGACATGACAGCATATAGTCCAGTATATGATCTGCAAATGCATTCATATTAGACATTATTCCAATTACAAAGGCGTATTGTACTAGGTGGGATGAAAGACGGTAAGGAAGAAATAAAACCAAACAATGAAAAGAACAAGATCATTTAGTTTGCTTCCATCAGGATTCAGGCTCAGTTCTTTCTAGTTATATCTCTGGATGGCACATTTCTCACTTTCTTGAGTCTTTCGGGATTAACTTATATCACTGCATTGTTGAAAAGAGTCCAGTCTGTCATAGTTGGTCATCACAGATATGGTATGTCTGTGATTGTATACAGATTTCTTCTGATTCTACTCTTCTCACTCAGCATCAGTTTGTATAAGTCTCTCCAGGTAATTATGAAATCCATCACCTCTTCATTTCTTATAGTACAATAATATTCCATTACATTCATATACCATAACTTGTTTAGCCATTCCCCGATTGATGGGCACCCCTTCAGTTTCCAATTCTTTGCAACCACAAAAAGGGCTGCTAAAAATATTTTTGTACATATGGGTCTTCCTCCCTCTTCTATGATCTCTTTGGGATATAACCCTAGAAGTGGTATGGCTGGGTCAAAGGGTATGAAATTATTTATAATCCTTTGGGCAAAATTCCAGATTGCTCTCCAGAATGGTTGGATAAGTTCACAACTCCACCAGCAATGTATTAGTGTTCCAATTTGTCCACATCCTCTCCAGCATTTGTCACTTTCTTGTTTTGTCATCTTAGCCAATCTGACTGGAGGGATGTGGTATCTCAGAGTTGTTTTGATTTGCATTTCTCTAATTAATAGTGATTTAGAGCATTTCTTCATATGCTTATAGATATCTTTAATTTCTTTCTCTGAAAATTTCCTGTTCATATCCTTTGACCACTTATCAATTGGGGAATGACTTGTATTCATATAGATTTGGCTCAATTCTCTATAAATTTTAGAGATGAGTCCTTTATCAGAGACACAAGTTGTAAAAATTCTTTCCCAATTTCCCACCTCCCTCTTGATCTTGGTTACATTGGCTTTGTTTGTACAGAAGCTTTTCAATTTAATGTAATCAAAATTATCCATTTTGCATTTTATAATGCTCTCTAATTCTTGTTTGGTCCTAAAGTCTTCCCCTCTCCACAGATCTGTCAGGTAAACTATTCCTTGCTTTCCCAAATTGCTTATAGTATCATCCTTTACACCTAGATCATGCACCCATTTGGACTTGATTTTGGTATATGGTGTTAGATAATGGTCTATGCCCAGTTTCTGCCATACTGTATTCTAGTTTTCCCAGCAGTTTTTGTCAAATAGTGCATTCTTATCCCAAAAACTGGGGTCTTTGGGTTTATCGAACAATAGATTGCTATATTCATTAACTGCTGGGTCTCCTGCACCTAATCTATTCCATTGATCCACTACTCTACACCTCTGCCAGTACCAAGCAGTTTTGATGACTGCTGCTGTATAATACAGATTAAGATCTGGCATAGCTAGTCCACCTTCCCTAGCATTTCTTTTCATTAATTCCCTTGATATTCTAGACCGTTTGTTTTTCCAAATAAATTTTGTTATTATTTTGTCTAACTCTAGAAAGTAGTTTTTTGGTAAATTGATTGGTATGGCACTAAATATATAGTTTAGTTTGGGTAAAATTGTCATTTTTATTATATTAGCTCGACCCAGCCATGAGCAATTGATATTTTTCCAACTATTTAGATCTGCTTTTATTTGTGTGAGAAGTGTTTTGTAGTTGTGATCATATAGATTCTGGGTTTGTTTTGGCAAGTAGATTCCCAAATATTTTATAATGTCTACAGTGACTTTAAATGGGATTTCTCTTTCTATCTCTTGCTGTTGAGTTTCATTAGAGATGTACAGGAATGCTGAGGATTTATGTGGGTTTATTTTATATCCTGCAACTTTGCCAAATTTATTTATTGTCTCTAGTAGTTTTTTACTTGATTCTCTAGGATTCTCTAAGTATATCATCATATCATCTGCGAAGAGTGATAGCTTGGTCACTTCTTTACCTAATTTGATTCCTTTGATTTCTTTTTCTTCTCTAATTGCTACTGCTAGTGTTTCTAGTACCATATTGAATAAGAGGGGTGATAGTGGACACCCTTGTTTCACTCCTGATCTTATTGGAAAGGCTTCTAGTTTATCCCCATTGCATATAATACTTGCTGATGGTTTTAAATAGATGCTATCAACTATTTTGAGGAAGGCTCCATTTATTCCTATACTTTCTAGTGTTTTTAATAGGAATGGGTGTTGTACTTTGTCAAAAGCCTTTTCTGCATCTATTGAGATGATCATGTGGTTTCTGCTAGTTTTATTGTTGATGTGCTCAATTATACTGATGGTTTTCCTAATATTAAACCATCCTTGCATTCCTGGAATGAATCCTACCTGATCAGAGTGTATTATTTTTGTGATAAGTTGTTGGAGTCTTTTGGCTAATATTTTATTTAGAATTTTTGCATCTAAATTCATGAGGGAAATTGGTCTATAATTTTCTTTCTCTGTTTTATCTCTTCCTGATTTAGGAATCAGTACCATATTTGTGTCATAGAAAGAGTTTGGTAGGACTCCTTCTTCACTAATTTTCCCAAATAGTTTGTAGAGTATTGGAATCAATTGTTCTTTAAATGTTTGATAGAATTCACTAGTAAACCCATCTGGCCCTGGAGATTTTTTCCTAGGGAGTTCTTTGATGGCTTGTTTGATTTCTTTTTCTGAGATGGGGTTATTTAGGTAATTCACTTCCTCTTCAGTTAATCTGGGCAACTTGTGATTTTGTAAATATTCATCCATTTCACTAAGATTGTCATATTTATGTGCATACAATTGGGAAAAATAATTCCTCATTATTTTTTTGATTTCCTCTTCATTGCAGGTAGATTCACCCTTTTTATTTTTGATACTCATAATTTGGTTTTCTTCTTTTTTTTTTATCATATTGACTAAGGGTCTATCAATTTTGTTGATTTTTTCATAAAACCAGCTTAGTTTTATTTATTAATTCAATGGTTTTCTTAATTTCAATTTTATTAATCTCACCTTTGGTTTTCAATATTTCTAATTTAGTACTAAATTGGGGATTTTCAGTTTGTTCTTTTTCTAGCTTTTTCAGTTGGATGTCCAATTCATTGACCTCCCTTCTCTCTGCTTTAATTAAGTATGCACTCAGGGATATAAAACTTGCCCTGAGAACTGCCTTTAGTGCATCCCACAAATTTTGGTATGTTGTTTCATTATTATCATTCTCTTGAATGAAATTATTGATTGTTTCTATAATTTCTTGTTTGACCCACCAATTTTTTAGGATTAAATTGTTTAATTTCCAATTAGTTTTTAGTCTATCTTTCCATGGCCCTTTATTGCATATAATTTTTATTGCATCATGATCTGAGAATGATGCGCTTAATATTTCTGCCTTTCTGCACTGGATTGTGAGGTTTTTATGCCCTAGTACATGGTCTATTTTTGAGTATGTACCATGCACTGCTGAGAAGAAAGTAAATTCCTTTTTATCCCCATTCAGTTTTCTCCAGAGATCCATCATATCTAGTCTCTCTAAGATTCTATTCACCTCCTTAACTTCTTTCTTGTTTATTTTGAGGTTAGATTTATCGAGTTCAGAGAGGGGGAGATTAAGGTCCCCCACTAGTATAGTTTTGCTATCTATTTCTCCCTCTAATTCCTTTAACTTCTCCTCTAGGAATTTAGATGCTATACCACTTGGTGCATATATATTAAGTAGTGATATTGCTTCATTCTCCATGGTGCCTTTTAGTAGGATATAGTTTCCTTCCTTATCTCTTTTAATTAGATCTATTTTTGCTTTTGCTTTATCTGAGATAAGTATTGCTACCCCTGCTTTTTTTACTTTAGCTGAGGCATAATAAATTTTACTCCAACCTTTTACCCTTACCCTGTGGGTATCCCTTTGTTTCAAATGTGTTTCTTGTAGACAGCATATTGTAGGATTATGGTTTTTAATCCATTCTGCTATCCGCCTCTGTTTTATGGGAGAGTTCATCCCATTCACATTCACAGTAATAATGACTATCTGTCTCTTCCCCTCCATCCTATTCCCTCCCCTGTTTATGTTTTTGTTTCTTCCTTCTCCCTTCCCCTCCTTGAAGTTTTCCCTTTTGACCACCCCCTCCCTCAGTGTTCCCACCCAGTGATCCCTCTTCTTAACCTACCCTCTCCCCTTATTACTGTTTCCCTCCCTTCTAATCCCCCCTTTAGTCTCCTCTTTTTCACCCCCCCTTACCCTTCTGCTTTCTATAGGATGAAATAAGTTTTTATACTTATCAGAGTGAATTACTCCCCGTTTGATTCCAAACCAATGAGAGTAAATTTCAAACATTGCTCCTCTCCCTCCCTCCTTTTCCTCTATTTAATGAATGTATGTGTCTATTCACATTAAAATCTTAAACTTCACTGATTTAAGTTGATCCCTCTTTGAAACAGAACCAGTGAGAATAGTGTTTAAATGATGTTCCTCTCCCTCTTTCTTTCCCCTCTTCTATAGTGTGTTTTAATGTCCCTTCAGATGGCATATTTTACCTTTTCCTAGCTCATCCTTTCCTTTTTCCCATTACAGTCTCTTTGATCCCCTTAATAGTTTTGTTTTGTTTTTTAGACATCAGGTTAGTGCATTCATACCCACACCCTCTACCTAAGTATAACCCTTTTGAAGGTCATGATAATCATAAAGATTTTGAATATTGACAGTTACCAGCTCCACATATAGGGATGTGAACATTTTGCTCTTGTTGCATCCTAAGTAATGAGCGTGTGTTTGTGGGTGTGGGTGTGTGCACTTATGTATGTGTGAGTCTGTGTTTCTCTTGTTTACCTTTTTATGTCTTTCTTGAGTCTTGTAATTGGAGATCAAATTTTCCATTGAGCTCTGGCTTTTTCATCAGGAACATCTGGAAGTCCCTTATTTCATTAAACGTCCATCTCCTTGCCTGGAAGATTATGCTCAGTTTTGCCGGGTAGTTAATCCTTGGTTGTAGTCCTAGCTCTCTTGCCCTATGAAATATCAAATTCCAGTCCCTCCGCTCTTTTAATGTAGAAGCTGCTAGGTCCTGTGTGATCCTAACTGTAGTTCCTCGATATTTGAATTGTTTCTTTTTGGCTGCTTATAGAATTTTTTCTTCAATCTTGTAATTCTGGAATTTGGCTACTATATTTCTTGGAGTTTTCAGTTTGGGATCTCTCTCAGGAGGAGTCCGGTGAATTCTGTCGATAGTTATTTTATCTTCTGATTCCAGGACCTCAGGACAGTTTTCTTTGACAATCTCTTGGAGGATGTTTTCTAGGCTGCTTTTTTCATCATGGCTTTCTGGTAGACCAGTAATTCTTAGGTTGTCTCTCCTGGATCTGTTCTCTAGGTCAGTTATTTTTCCAGTGAGATATTTTAAATTTTCTTGCAATTTTTCGATTGTCTTGTTTTGTTTGATTGACTCTTGCTGCATCATAGAGTTCTGAGCTTCAATTTGATTGTTTCTAATTTTTATCGAATTACGGTCTTCAGTTATTTTTTGAAGTTTCTTTTTTAGGGAGGTATTTTCTCCAATTACTTCACTGAGATGTTTTTCCAAGTTGGTCACTGCCTCCCTGATTTGGTCTTTAAAATTTTTCTTAAGCTCCTCCAGGAATGCTATTTGGGCTTGAGACCAGATCATGTTTCCTTCTGTGGTCTCAGGTGTGGGTAGAGAGTCTATATTGTCCTGTGTATTTTGTTGTTCTTGCCCTGCATAGTATGCTCTAATAGACTTTTTTGCCTTCCCCTTCTCCTTCTCAGCTTCTTTTTTTCCCATTGTGTCTTCCTGTTTCTTAGTTTCTCAGGCTATGAGTTTAGGGCCTGATCCTTGACTTTGAATACCTCTGGGTGGCTAGTTTATGGCTAAGTCAGGGAAGTCAGTGAGGGATGTAGATGAGTAGGTATGGGTGATGAGTAGGTATGAAGTCTGACCACTTCAGATTTCTGCCTCTATACCCCTGGGCTATAAGTAGGCTTTTGTTGGTGAGGAGAGGTGGGGCTTGTTGGGACCCCAACCTCTCTTCTCTTCAGACTCCTGGCTGTCTCAGTTACACCCCTTCTTGGAGACTTTCAAGCCTGGGGCTATTTCTTTTAACTTGGGATTTCAATCTGGGTGGGAGACTTATCTTTGGGTTTTCTGCTTCATGAAGAAGGGATGGGAGGATCAGAGCAGCTAGAGTTTACTTTGCCATTCCAGCCCCTGTATTATACAGGCAGGCAGGCAGCAGTTTCTAAACTTCCAGGCTGGGGGCCGAATGCAGCTAGAGAAGCTGCTCTTTCCACTGAGGGCCCAACTCTCCTACCTGGCTCCAATGATCCTACCTGTCCGAGATGACTGTGATTCGTCCTCGGTAAATCTGCAGGCTGGGGCTTTTGCTCTCTCTGGTGTAGTCTGCTTGTCTGCTCTTAGGTCTGGGCTGTGCAGACACCAGGCGCTCTGCGCTCGATCAGTCCGGACACACTGGGCAACCTCCTGGGCTGGAGTCTGCCACACTTCGTCTTCCAGTGGGCTCTGTCACTCCGGATTCCACTCAGATTCACCCTTTGAGCCTTAGTGACCGAGGAGCTCAGCGAGGTTACTGCTTCCTTTCTGCCATCTTGGCTCCTCCCCGGTTTATACTATTCTTATGAAAACACTACTTTTGTCCACTTTTCTATGATAAAAATATATCATCTTGTATACAGTAGAGTCAATATGCCTTAGCCATAAAGATCTTTGATCTAATTTTAATGTATTTGTTTAGTGTTATTTTCCATTGTTCTTCCATTAAAATCTTCACTTCTTGTCAGACTAGTCTGGACTTACTGCCTTCTAAACATACTTTGTTTATGTTAACCTCTGCTTTTTGTTCAGTGTTTCTTTTGACAAGAATGTGCCCCCTTCTCCATCAAAATCCTGCCTGTTCTTTAAAGCCCTGCTCAAGTCCAACCCTTTCCCCTAAAATATTCCCTGGTCATTTCTGCTCATGTTAATTTTATCATTTCGTTGTATTTTAGTAGCCTTTAGTGACCATATCACTTATCCCTAACTTGTTCTTTTAGCATTATTTAACTTTTCGTGGTGTGGGTATCTTGTCACCTCAACTAAATTTTCATTTCCTTTGACCTTATCTTAAACAACTTTGTTTCTTTCTTAGATCCTAAATATCACTCTATGTAATAAAAACTCAGTAAATATTTGTTGTGTGAAATTAAGAAGTGCAGTATATGTAAATTGAATTTTAAAGATGAGAAAAAATCTTTTTTAAAGAATCCTGGGCATTTTTATTTTATTCTTTACATTTTTAAAAATAATGTCCTTTCAGAGTAGATAGAAGGCTGATTTCAGAGTCAGAAAAACATGGATTTAAGTTCCTTCACACTGGCTGTGTGATTCTGGTTAAGTCATTGAAATCCTTGAGTTTTCAGGCAATTCTGTAAGACTTTATATAATTTGCTGATATGATTTATGGGGGGTATTTCCAAATTGGAAATTTCCCTATTCTGATAAAATTACAGGTCTAGATTAAAAAGGTTGAAACAAAAACAAATGAAACCAGTGCAGTCAAGAATAGAATGAAAGCAGGAAACTGGGAAAACATTTTTTCAGCAAGTTCTCAGATAAAGGCCCCATTTCTCAAATATCTATAGAGAATGGAGTCAAATTTATAAGAAGATGAGTCATTTTTCAACTGACAAATGATCAAAGATTATGAAAATTTTTAGAAGAAATCAGAGCTATGTATAGTCATATAAAATCCTCTTAATTACTATTGATTTGTGATTGAAATGCAAATTAAAACAACTTTGAGGTACCACCTCACCTATCAGATTGGCTAATATGATAGAAGAAGAGAATAACAAATATTGAAGGGTATGTGGAAAAATAGGGACACTAATTCACTGTTAATATTTCCAGGCATCCAACCATTCTGTAGAGCAATTAGGAACCATAACAAAACTTTATACTATTCCACCGTGTGGCACCCCAACATCCCCAGGGAGGCTGCCAGCACAGGTTCTTAGATTTGCTTTTGTAAAGGAAAGCAACTCAAAATCACTTAACAAGCTCACTTTAATCAATCAAACATATATTACCTAGTTCAGGGGGAAAAGGTCAGCACCCTGAACTTCGGAATATACATACAGATCAAACAGACAGGCTTCCAAATTGTCCAACCATTATCAATACCAGAATCACAGTTACCAGAGAGGGAAGCATCAACATCTGGGTTTTCAAAGCCGGGGGGCTCTCAACAACGGCTTCCCAGAGTCTCATCTGGTCAAATCACACAACAATTCTCAAAGTGAGCCCCAAAGCAAAGCCTCTCCTCAGGGCTTATATAGCCTTCTCTTGGCTCAGAGAATGTAACAACCTTCTTGACCCACTGCCCAATCACAAAGTATCAAGGTGTGGGCTTTCCTGAAAAACAAGCCTCCCACCACAGGCTCCAGGTGCACTTAAGCTAGGGGCAGGGAAGATCTTTAAATTTGCATTTCCATTACACACCACTAGGTCCACTAGGTCTGTATCCCTTAGACATTAAAGAAATAGGAAAAGGACATATATGTACAAAAATAATTATAGTAACTATTTTTGTGATGGCAAAGAATTGGAAATTGAGAGGATGCCTATCAATTGGGGAATGGTTGAACAAATTGTGATAAATGATGGTGATGTAATACTGTTGTGCTATAGGAAATTATAAGGGGTATGGTTTCAGAAAATCTGGGAATACTTATACAAACTGATACAAAGAAAGTGAGCAGAATCAGAACATTGTACACAATAATAGCAATATTGTTACAATAATCAACTGTGAATGGCTTAACTATTGTGATCAATACAATGATCTAAGATAGTTCCAAAGAATGTTTGATGAAAAATACTATACATCTCCAGAGAAAGAACTGATGGAATCTGAATGCAGATTGAAGCTTACTTTTTTTTACTGTCTTTATTCTTCTTAAATTTTTTTTTGTTCTGTTTTCTTTTGCAGTGTGGCTAATATGGAAATAGGTTCTACGTGACTTCACATGTATAATCTATATCAAATTGCTTGCTTTTTCAAGGAGGGGGAAGATGAGGAAGGGAGAGAATTTGGAACTTAGAAGTTTTTTCATATATATATATATATATATTTTTTTTTTTGCTTTTTCGAGGGCAGTTGGGATTAAGTGACTTGCCCAAGGTCACATGGCTAGTAAGTGTGTCAAGTGTCTGAGGTCAGATTTGAACTCAGGTCCTCCTGACTCCAGGGCTGGTGCTCTATTTACTGCACCACCTAGCTGCTCCAGGAACTTGGAATTTTAAAAAGGGAATGTTAAATTTTTTTAGATGTAATTCAGAAAAAAATGAGAGGCTTAAATAAAGAAATTATTGGAATTATATTCAATTTTGTTATCCATCTCCAACACATTTCAATTTTTAATTGGTGGAATGGAATGATTAAATTTGATTTAAACCTTTGACTAAATTGAACTCTTTTGAGTTAATATTATTATCCCTGACACTTTTCCTTGTTTTAAGTTATTTTTGAATTTTAAACAGAGACATCTTATTGAATATTTGGTTAGGAAGGGAAAAATGTTTATTAAGATCTAAGCATTAATTATTAGTGTAATAATTAATATTAATGTGCCAGGTTTTGGTGCTGTAAGTACCTTACAAATATTATTTTATCCTCTCAACAACCTTGGGAGATAAGTACTATTATGATCCCCATTTTACAGTTGAGAAAACTAATGCAGACAGGGTTAAGGGACTTGCTCAGCCGGAGTCACATAGCTAGTAAGTGTCTGAGGCTGGGTTTGAATTTAGGTCTTCCTAACTCCAGGCACAGTGCTTCATCCACTGAGTGACCAAGCAGCCTTTGATTCCTGATAAATGAAGAAATTGAGATTTTATTATGTGCACACATACTATGTGTAGAAGCACTATACTAAGTGCTAGGGATACAAATGCAAAAGTAAGATAGTCCCTGCTTTCCTGAGCTTCCATTCTAAGGGGGAGAGACAACACCTATTGAAAGTTTCAGCTGCAAGTCAAATGGAGAACTAAATTATAGGGATCTAGTACTTAAAGTGTAAGAAAGCATAAGCCAAAGGTATTTCTTCAAAATTAATGAAATAATAAAAAAAGAAATGTGAATTTATTTAAAGTAAGGAATGAAATAAAAACTCTTTAGGGTGTTAAACTGTATCTGTGTTTACAGTGATGTAGACCACTCCTCATACTGTGCTAAAGCTGGAAAGTACTTGGCTATTGAGTCTAACATCTCTCTTTACAGAGATCAAATGGAGTCCCAGAGGTTGAGTTGTGATAGAAATTTAAGCCCCTATAATTTTCTTGTCATTTTGATTATCAAACTGCTTCACCAAACTATTAGCACTTATTGTAAGAACAATTTTATTTTGTTTGCTTATTTGTTCCTCATCTAGTTTTGAAAGAAGTTACAAGAGCTTACCAGATGTTGAAATTTTATGGTCATGGGGTTCAAAAAGTACATAAGAGACTAACTGCTAATCAACTTTCATATTATTCATAATTGGTACAAATTATAGTTTTTGTGAGGTGTCAGTGGAAGAAGAGCAATTTATGTCTTTGTCCTAAATAGAAGTCACTGTTGTCTGAAGTAATCTTGTTTTTGGAGAAAGTACTTTATTAACACTAAAAAGACTGAAATTTAAGGCTGCCTGGAAGGATTAAGCTGCATGAATTGATGCAGTACATTTCTTTTTTATCTACAGAGCAAAAAAAATAGAGATAATAGGATGAAAATATTCATTTCAGAGTAAAATTATATTTTTTTGCATCAATTGATGCATTATTAGAGGTAGTGAGCTGAAATCTGGAAAGTTGAAATGGGTCTTATTTGTAGGGTGGGACAAGTTTAGGACAAGTTTGAGCTGGCTCAGTTCTGGGGAAATGGAATAGTAACATAGGGATGGTCCACTTGGAAAATCTTAGAGATTGTATTCATGTCTTAAAAAGGAACAAAAGAAAAGACTGCATTTAATTTGCCTTTGGTACCATAGACTCCAGATGGATTTTTAGGCTGTGGGTGGCAAACATTTAGTCAGTTTGAACAATCTTACGATATTTGTCTTTCTTGAGGTTTTCCTCCCATTTAAGTTTTTAATGGTTTTAATCAGAAACACTATCTTGTCAAATGTTTTGATTGCAAATTAGAATATAAATTGAGACAAGTCGTAGAAAAATCAATGAGTTGTAGAACTGAATAGAAAATCAGCAAATTTTAGCCAAGACTACTGTGTAGGCTCCTGAAGGGCAGGAGGGGCTCTGGGGGGAAGGTTGGGAGAGATAGGGGTGGGGATTGGGTT
The DNA here is from genome assembly GCA_011680675.1 of Gymnobelideus leadbeateri. Taxonomy (NCBI): domain Eukaryota; kingdom Metazoa; phylum Chordata; class Mammalia; order Diprotodontia; family Petauridae; genus Gymnobelideus; species Gymnobelideus leadbeateri. The sequence goes on from WOXC01010058.1 coordinate 43,687, forward strand.
CACTCAGAATCCAGGTTGGGGACATTGATGTAATCTTTCAGTGATCATTCTGGGCTATATAGAGGGCTAAAGCTTTGTAGAAGAAACATTGTTGGCTTTGGAATCAGGATAGATTTCAAATCCCAACATTGTTACCTGTGTGATCTTGTGGTACTACACCTAATCTTTTTGGGCCTCAGTTTCCTAATCTGTAAAGTGAGGATATTACATTAGATGATTTATAATATCCCTTGAACTCAATCTGTTCTCTTGAATTATATAACAGTTGCCAGTTAGCATTGATAGAAGTTTTCCTCACCCTGGACACCCTACACATTTGGAAATCACAAGTCCAGACAAAGTAAAAAAAAAAAATAAATAAAATAAAACCATTTTAGGTTTCAGATTGAGAGATTCAGATAATAGTCAAGTGAATCTGTGTCTGTAGTCCAGAATATTAAAGCTGGAAGGGACTTTAGAAATTATGTTCAAACTTTTAGAGATGACCAAACTGTGTTCCAGACAGCTTACCTAACTTGGAACTGATAATGACAGTGGTTCTCAACCTATTGGAGTAATTGCAAAGAGTTTGTCAGTCCATAAATAGACCCTCCCCACACACACCCATACCCACCCACCAAGTATGTATTCTGATTCTAACTAAATGTATAAAACGAATATCACTTTTTTCCAAGTGTGTGTAGATGCTATTGTGATTATTAAAATATAAATCCACTTAAAAGCATTTTAAAATCAAATTTTTTGTCATATATTCTCATTCAATAGATAACAATAGTACATCTATTCTTTTGGAGGCACAAATTTTTTTGACATTAAAAAGAGTTTATATGTAAGGCTTTGTTTTGGATTTTAATTGTCTCTGGGTCTCTGTGATTTTGATTTCAAAACAGGAATTGGTGTGTAGCTTTGGTGAAGATCTAGAAAGTGAAAATTCGCAAGGGACAGCTTGAAGTAAAATGAAAAATTAAAATTCACCTCAAGGGAAAATAAATCTTTATTGAACCATAAATAAGTAAATAGCAAACATTTATATAGTGCTTACTATATGCCAGGCATTGTGCAAAGCACTTTACAAATATTCTGTCATTATTAATAATTTTCATAATAACTTTGCAAGGTAGATGCCATTATCATCATCCTCATTTTACAGTTGAGAAAACTGAGGTAGAGGTTGTGATCTGATCAGGGTCATGCTATTAGTAAATATCTGATGTTATATTTGAATTCATGTCTTCCTGACTCTAGGCTCAGCACTCTATCCATTGTACCACCGAGCTGCCTCTAAAAGCATAAGTATATTGCTTTTTCGTAATGAATTTCAAATAAATCCCATGATGCAGGTCCATTTTTATGACACTCCCCCACTTAATAGTATTTTATTTTTTTCTAATTACATTTAAAGATAGTTTTCAGCATTTACTTTTTTCCACTTAATAGTGTTTTTTCCAATTAGCTTTCAACATTCACTTTTTAAGATTTTGAGTTCAAAATTTTCATTCCTTCTTCCCTTCCTCACCGTTCTTCAAGACCGCAAGCAATTTGATATAGGTTATACATGTACAATCATATTAAACATATTTCCACATTAGTCATATTGTGAAAGAAGAATTAGAACAAAAGTGAAAAATCATGAGAAAGAAAAAACAAAATAAAAGTAAAAATATGCTTCAGTCTGCAATCAGACTCCAAAGTTCTTCCTCTGAATGTGGATAGCATTTTTCATATGATCGTATTTTTGAGATAAATTGTGATATGTGGATTGTGCTTTTAGTTGTTGTGCTGTAAGAAATGTTTGTGCTGTAAGAACTATTATGCTATAAGAAATGAGGATGTAGATGATTTCAGAAAAACATGGAAAGACTTGTATGAACTGATGCAGAGTAAAATAAGCAGAGCCAGCAAGTCAGTTTATATTATTACATCAGTATTATACAAATGAATACCTTATAGAGCTTGCATAAAGTAACAAAAAGTGAATGAAATGAAAACTAAGATAACAGTTTATACAATAGCTAGACAGTAAAGACAACTTTGAAAGCTTTAACAGTTATGATAAGTAGAGTGATCTTAGTGTTTCTGGAGGACTGAGCACGAAACATATTATCTGCCACCTGATAGAGAAGTGATAGATTGAGGGTGCAGAGTTAGACATAAATATTTTTGTCTATGGCTAATACAGGAAACAAAGGGAATTTGATTTTGATGCACTTGATGTACTTTAAGATGAGATTGCTATATTAGTTTAATTTATTGTTTTACTTTGTTATTAGAGACCTCTAGTGATCTAGAAATGTTTGTAATGTGAAAATAAAACATGCCAATAAACTGTTTTTAAATGTATTAGAAGAAATTTGGAGAGCACAGTGGATAGAGCAACAGCAACTTAACTTTAAGTGCAGCATCCTGTCTACCAAATCAGGTTGCCTTTCACCTCAGAAGTGTACATGAACTGCTAATAATCTAAGGTATTGAACAGTCATCCATAAGCTTTTGTTCCCATTGGACTTTCTAATTCATCCTTGATCCTGGATCTGCAGAGAATAAGATAATTTGAATCAACCTTGTTGATTAGTAATGATACTGTAGTGAATTTGCTTTAGTGGCTCTAGAAGCAAGTAAAAGTGGATAACACATGGTGGTCAGAACATTGTATATATATTTTAGAAATCCAACACCTAGTGCTCTTAGGGCTCCACCCCTCATGTTTAGTCTTTGATAGAATGGATTGCCATAGGGTATTTGTTTTATGTATTTGGCTTACTTCTTTTGCATCTTTGTACATGAGTAGAGACCATGTACACTTAAAAAAAAGTATTGTTTTCTGTTGTTTTCCAATGACCTCTTCCTTCTTTCCTCTTCCATAAAACTCTCTCTTTAAAAAAAAAATAATTTTTTTTCATCATCCATTCCATTTATGAGGTGGATGGAGAATCAAAGCCGACAGTTGAAATCAAGGTGGAGGATCTTGTTCAAAAGCTATCTGGGATTTTCTTTTTTTTCTTTTTTAATTTATTTGTTTATTTTTAGTTAACAAAATTCAATTCCATAGTTCCTTGATTTTCAAATTTTCTTTCCCTCCCTCCTTCCACCCCCCCACGACAGCATATAGTCCAGTATAGGATCTGCAAATACTTTCATATTAGACATTAGTCAAGTTGCAAAGGCATATTGTACTAGGTGGGATGAAAAATGGTAAAGAAGAAATAAAACCAAACAATGAAAAGAAAAAGATCGATTAGTTTGCTTCCATCAGTATTCAACCTCAGTTCTTTCTAGTTATTTCTCTGGAAGTAGGTATCTCTCTCCTTCATGAGTCTTCCGAGATTGACTTATATCACTGCATTGCTGAAAAGAGTCTAGTCTGTCATAGTTGGTCATCACACATATGTTGTGTCTGTGATTGTAGACAAATTTCTCCTGGTTCTACTCTTCTCACTCAGCATCAGTTTGTATAAGCCTCTCCAGGTAAATATGAAAACCGCCTCCTCCTCGTTTCTTATAGCACAATAATATTCCATTACATGCATATACCACAACTTCTTTAGCTATTCCCCAATTGATGGACACCCCTTTAATTTTCAATTCTTTGCAACCATGAAAAGAGCTGCTATAAATCTTTTTGTACATATGGGTCTTCCTCCCTCTTCTATGATCTCTTTGGGATATAACCCTAGAAGTGGTATTGCTAGGTCAAAGGGTATGAAATTATTTATATCCCTTTGGGCATAATTCCAGATTGCTCTCCAGAACGGTTGGATAAGTTCACAACTCCACCAGCAATGCATTAGTGTTCCAATTTGCCCATATCATCTCCAGTATTTGTCATTTTCCTGTTTTGTCATCTTAGCCAATCTGACTGGAGAGATGTGGTACCTCAGAGTTGTTTTGATTTGCATTTCTCTAATCAATAGTGATTTAGAGCATTTCTTCATATGCTTATAGATATCTTTAATTTCTTTCACTGAAAACTGCCTATTCATATCCTTTGACCATTTATCAATTGGGGAATGACTTGTATTCTTATACATTTGACTCAGTTCTCTGTATATTTTAGAAATGAGTCCTTTATCAGAGACATAGGTTGTAAAAATTCTTTCCCAGTTTCCCATCTCCCTCTTGATCTTGGTTATGTTGGCTTTGTTTGTACAGAAGCTTTTCAATTTAATATAATAAAAATTATCCATTTTGCATTTCATAATGCTCTCTAATTCTTGTTTGGTCCTAAAGTCTTTCCCTCTCCACAAATCTGACAGGTAAACTATTCCTTGCTTTCCCAGATTGCTTACAGTATCATCCTTTATACTTAGATCATGCACCCATTTAGATTTGATTTTGGTATATGATGTTAGATAATGGTCTATGCCCAGTTTCTGCTGTACTATATTCCAGTTTTCCCAGCAGTTTCTGTCAAAAAAAGTGCGTTCTTATCCCAAATACTGGGGTCTTTGGATTTATCAAACAATAGATTACTATATTCATTAACTGCTGGGTCTCCTGCACCTAATCTATTCCATTGATCTACCTACTCCTCTGCCAGTACCAAGCAGTTTTGATGACTGCTGCTGTATAAAACAGATTAAATATTAATACAGATTAAAATCTGGTATAGCTAGTCCACCTTCCCTAGCATTTCTTTTCATTAATTCCCTTGATATTCTAGACCATATTTTTTTCCAAATAAATTTTGTTACTATTTTGTCTAACTCTAAAAAGTAGTTTTTTGGTACATTGATTGGTATGGCACTAAATATATAATGTAGTTTGGGTAAAATTGTCATTTTTATTATATTAGCTCGACCCAGCCACGAGCAATTGATATTTTTCCAATTAGTTAGATCTGTTTTATTTTTGTGAGAAGTGTTTTGTAGTTGTGATCTATAGGTCCTGGGTTTGTTTTGGCAGGTAGATTCCCAAATGTTTTATATTGTCTACAGTAACTTTGAATGGGATTTCTCTTTCTATCTCTTGCTGTTGAATTTCATTAGAGATATACAGGAATGCCAAGGATTTATGTGGGTTTATTTTATATCCTGCAACTTTGCCAAATTTATTTAATGTCTGAAGTAGTTTTTTTACTTGATTCTCTAGGATTCTCTAAGAATATCATCATATCATCTGCAAAGAGTGATAGGTTGGTCTCTTCTTTGCCTAATTTGATTCCTTTAATTTCTTTTTCTTCTCTAATTGCTACTGCTAGTGTTTCTAGTACCAGATTGAATAAGAGGGGTGATAGTGGACACCCTTGTTTCACTCCTGATCTTATTGGAAAGGCTTCTAGTTTATCCCCATTGCATATAATACTTGCTGATGGTTTTAAATAGATGCTATCAACTATTTTAAAGAAGGCTCCATTTATTCCTGTACCTTCTAGTGTTTTTAATAGGAATGGATGTTGTACTTTGTCAAAAGCCTTTTTTGCATCTATTGAGATGATCATGTGGTTTCTGCTAGTTTTATTATTGATATGGTCAATTATACTGATGGTTTTCCTAATATTAAACCATCCTTGCATTCCTGGAATAAATCCTACCTGATCAAAGTGTATTATTTTTGTGATAAGTTGTTGCAGCCTTTTTGCTAATATTTTATTTAAATTTTTTGCATCTAAATTCATGAAGGAAATTGGTCTATAATTTTCTTTCTGTTTTATCTCTTCCTGATTTAGGAATCAGTACCATATTTGTGTCATAGAAAGAATTTGGTAGGACTCCTTCACTAATTTTCCCAAATAGTTTGTAGAGTATTGGAATCTAAAAAATAATTATTAAAACTATATATGGTTAAACTCAACTTGTCTTACTGATTCAGTTGTGTCAAGGTAATGTGATTAGAGTCCATTGAAACTGAAATTTTAAACATTAAAAGGTTTTTCACCTTAAAAATAGCATTAAGAGAGAGGGCAGAGGGGCGGCTAGGTGGCGCAGTGAATAGAGCACCGGCCCTGGAATCAGAAGGACCTGAGTTCGGAGCCGGCCTCTGACACTTAATCCACACAAACAAAAACCTAACCGTGTAACCTTGGGCAAGTTACTTAACCCCAATTGCCCTAAAGGGGCGGCTAGGTGGCACAGTGAGTAAGAGCGCTGGCCTCGGAGTTGGGATGACCTGAGATCAAATCCGGCCTCAGAAAATGAGCACCCACACATAAATAATGACTAGCCGTGTAACCTTGAGCAAGTTACTTAACCTGAATTGCTTTAAAAAAAAAAAAAAAAGAGAGGGCAGAGTTTTCTAGTCAGAAGTGTATGAGCCTAGGTATTAATTTGATAAATCTATACATATTACATCTCTATATTAACAAGATGAGCCCTCCTTCCCAGAAAGGAGCAGAGCTAGGGAATTTATAAGTCACTTAGTCCCTGAGAACCATGGGGGGCTTGGCTTTTTCCTAAGCTCTCTTTGGTGTTAGGTAGAATGTACAGTCTTTGGACTAATAGTGGTATTGCCAATGCTTGGTCTTTATCTGTGACTTGATTATGGAACTATTAGAAGTAGCATTCCCCTTATGATTACAAATTGACATACATCCATATGAAAAAATGAAACCACTTGTTCACTTTGAAAAACTTATTTTCCTGTGGTTTTTACCCTTTTTATCTCTGTGCCTTTTGCTAACATTTTGGATCTGAAGTCTTCCTTGCATAAACCACTTAGTTTTTAGAAATTTGGTGAGATTAGGCCTTAAGAATAGACAGAAGTTCAAATACAATTCCTAATTAATGCGTAGGAGATAAAGTCTCAAAGTTTGATGGAGTCTTAAGTCATCTAGTCCAATTTAGGACTATGCAATACAATATCCATACCGAAGTAATTCTGTAAGCTTTTACTAAGTACTCTTAATTTTTTTTTAAAAATTAATTAATTTCTTTTTGCTTTTTTTTTTGGAGGGGGGAAGGTAGGGCAACTGAGGTTAAGTGACTTGTCCAAGATCACATGGCTAATAAGTGTTAAGTGTCTGAGTTCACATTTGAACTCAGGTTCTCCTGACTCCAATGTCAATGCTTTATTCACTCTGCCACTTAGCCTCCCCCAAATTAATTTATTTTTTAGTCTTCAACATTTACTTTTTTTTTTTTTTTTGCTTTTTGGAGGGGCAGTTAGGGTTAAGTGACTTGCCCAAGGTTTTTTTCTGTTTTGGCTAGTTTCTGTTTTAAGCATCTGAAGGCAGATTTGAACTCAGGTCCTTCTGACTCCAGGGCTGGTGCTCTATTCACTGCGCCATATAGCCATCCCTCAACATTTACTTTGAAAGATTTTGAGTTCCAAATTTTTTACTACCTCCCTTTCTCTCCTCCTCTCTTCCCTCCTCAAGACAGCAAACAATCTGATATAAGCTATAACAATCATATTAAACATTCTCCACAATTAGTCATGTTGTGATAGAAGAATCAGAACAAAAGGGAAGAACCATGAGAAAGAAAAAACCAAAAAAAGTGAAAATGTTATGCTTTGAGCTGCATTCAGCCTCTATAGTTCTTTCTCTGCATGTGGATAGCATTTTCCATCATAAGTCTTTTTAAATTGTCTTAGATAATTGTATTACTGAGAAGAGCTAAGTCTATCAAAGTTGGTCATCACACAGTGTTGCTGTTATTGTGTAGAGTGTTTTCTTGGTTCTGCTTACTTCACTCAGTATTGGTTCATGTAAGTCTTTACAGGTTTTTTCTGAAATTCACCTGTTCATCATTTCTTACAGCACAATGGTATTCCATTACGTTCATATACCACAACTTGTTTAGCCATTCCCCAATTGATGGATATCCCTTCAATTTCCAATTCTTTGCCACTACAAAAAGAGCTGCTGTAAATGTTTTTTATACCTGTGGGTCCTTTCCCCCTTTTTAATGATCTCTTTGCTATACGGACCTAGTAGGGGTATTGCTGGATCAAAGGTTATGCAGTTTTATATTCCTTTGGGCACAGTTGCAAAGTGCTCTTCAGAATAACAGAATTTTTTTTAAAGGGAAAGAAAATAATGAAAACTAATGAACATATCTGCTATTATACACAGTGCTCCATACCTATGTATCCCTGACCTGCCAAGGAGTGTGAGCCATGAGTCTTATTCCTGTTCTGTTCATTCATAGTTGCTTAATTAATACCCTCACTTAAATCCTTAGAACTCTTATCATTTCTGCTGGTATCCATAGGAACTTAAAACTTAATCTGGTATATGCTTTTAGAAACTCTTAGCAGTTCTTTTGAGTTCTAAAGACCTTTTAAAATATCCTTAATGACTTGAAAATTGTTTCTTGTCTTTGAAATAAAGTGTGAAGTGCCCACATTAGGTGAATGCAGTATCTGTTAACAAAGTGTCAAATAGCGCCATTAATGTCAACAAGCCCTGATTAAACACTTCTAGAAAACTTTGGGGATGCCCTTGGTCAACTTGGTGACTTTGAATGCATGTATTTACAGGAAAATTTAGTGAATGGGAAAAAAAGACATCTTGTGTGTGTGTGTGTGTGTGTGTGTGTGTGTGTGTGTGTGTGTGTGTGTGTGTGTGTGTTTTCTTTTTGGTTTGTTTTAAGATAGCTGGGTGTTTCAATTCATTCCTTAGATTTTATGATAGCAAAAAAAATTAATTAATTTTTATTATAATTAAATTTCACTTGCTATTCTATGGCTTGTTAGGCCCTCTTTTGGGCAGGCCTAGATCTCATCTCAGAGAGAGGTCATTTCACCTAGTTTCATTTAGAGGGAGCAGTGTTAGGAGTGTGGGACTTGGAGCTAGGAAGACCTGAGTCTGAAAACTGCCTTAAACACTAACTTTGTGATTCTGGGTAAGCCACTTAACAGCTGTCTGACTCAGCTTCTTCATTAAAAAAAAAGAAATAATAATATCTACTTTACAAGGTTTTTATGAGAATCAGATGAAATAATGTTCATAAAGTGCTTTGCAAAGTTTAAAGGGCTACATAAATATTAACTGTTATTATTATTGTCAATATTGATGAGGCCCTGGAGTATTCTCTTTTTAGTGATTAAAATCAATTCAATTTTATATTCAGTTCTAAATTCTACTCTCCTCTAATCATTGAGAAGGCAAAAAACCCAATACCAGTTACAAATATGTATAGACATACAAAATAAATATCTGTATTAGCCATGTCTATAAAAAAAAAGAAAGAGATGAAAATATGCTTCAATCAGAGTCCATTCGTTCTTTATATGGAGATGACCAGTATGTTTCATCATGAATTCTTTGAAATTATGGTGGGTCATTGTGGGGATCAATGCTTCTAAGTTTTTCAAAATTGATTAACTTTACAGTATTGCTGTTAATGTATAAATTTCTCTACTGGTTCTTTTCACTTCACTTTGTATCAGCTTATACAAGTCTCTCTAGATTTTTCTGAAATCACCCCCTTCATATCTTATAGCATGGTAGTATTCTGTTATAGGCATATACCATAACTTGTTCAGCCATTTCTCAATTGATGGAGATCCTCATTGTCCAATTTTTTGCCTACACAAAAAGAACTGCTATAAATACTTTTTACATTTATTTCCTTTTCCTTTTCCTTTGATCTCTTTGGAGTACAGACCTAGTAGCAGCATTTCGGGGTGAAAGGTATGTTGTTTAATAGCTGTTTGGGCATAGTTCTAAACTGCTTTCTTGAGTGATTGGGAGTAGTAATTCACAGCTCCACCAACACTGTATTAATGTACCTATTTTCCCTATCCTTTCCAGCATTTGTCATTTTCCATTTTAGGGGGACATCTTAACAAATCTGAGTTGTTGTAATTTGTATTTCTCTAATTATTAGTGATTTAGAGCATTTTTTCATATGACAAATGATAATTTGGATTTATTCCTCTGAAAACTACTTGTTTATAGCCTTTTACCATTTGTCAATTGGGGAATTGCTCTTCTTCTTGTAAATTTGACTCAGTTCCCTTATGTGACTTAAAAAGTGAGACCTTTATCATAGAAACTTAATGCATAGATTTTTTCCTGGTTTGCTTTTATGCCTTCTAATTTTGACTATATTGAGTTTGTTTATGCAAAAACTTTAATTTTAGGTAATCAAAATTATCCATTTTGCCTCCTGTGAAGCCCTATATATATATATATATATATATATATATATATATATATATATATATATATATTTTTTTTTTTTTTTGCCTTTTGGAGGGCAATTGGGGTTAAGTAACTTGCCCAAGGTCACACGGCTAGGTTTTTGTTTGTGTGTGCATTAGGTGTCTGAGGTCGGATCCGAACTCAGATCCTTCTGACTCCAGGGCCGACGCTCTACTCACTGCGCCACCTAGCCACCCAACCCTATATATTTTGTTTGGTCATGAACTCTATCCTATGGATAGGGGAAGAGCTCTAGCAAGTAATTTTCTCCCATCTTCTACTAACTTGCTTATACCCCCCTTTCGAACTTTGATGTACAGTAGATGTTGGTCTATACCTAGTTTCTGCCAGACTACTTTCTAGTTTTCCTAACGTTTTTGTCAAAAATGAGTTCTTGCCCTGGTATCCGGGATCTTTGTGTTTATCAAATAATAGGTTACAGTGTTCGTTTACTTATATTGTATATTGTGTATTGTGTACCTAATCTATTCCACTGATCAACTTCTCTATTTGCTACCCAGTACCAAATTGTTCTCATGATGATAGCTTTGTAGTATAGCTTGAGATATGGTACTGCTAGTCCCCTTTCTTCTGCATTTTTTTTCATTGATTCTCTTGATATTCTTTTGTTCCTCTAGATGAACTTTGTTATTATTTTTTCTACCTTAATTGTTAGTTTGATTGGTAAGACATCAAATAAGTAAATTAATTTAGGTAGTATGTTTATTTTTCTCATATTGGCTCAGACTACTCATGAGCAATTAATGTTTCTTTAATTATTTTGATCAGTCTATTTGTGTGAAGAATGTTTTGTAATTGTGCTCATGTTTGAAATTTTTTGTATTCCTTGGTAGGTAGATTCCCAAATATGGTCTCTAGTTATTTTAAATGGAATTTCTCTTTCTGTCTCTACCTAATGGCTTTGTTGGTAATGCATAGGAATACTGATTTGTGTGAGTTTATTTTCTATTCTACAGCTTTGCTATAGTTGTTATTTGTTTACATTTTTAGTTGACTCCAGAGTTTTCATTGTATCATCTGCAAAGAGGGGTAGTTTTATTTCCTTGTTGCCTATGCTTATTACTTCAATAGAACTTTCTTTACTTATTATTATAGCTAGCATTTCTAGTACAATGTTCTTGCTTCACCCCTGATCTTATTGGAAAGTCCTCTAGCTTATTGCCATTATAGATATTCCTTGCTTTTGGTTTTAGATAGATACTACTTATCATTTTAAGGAAAGCTCTGCTTTTTCCTGTACTTTGTAATTTTTTTTTAAAAAACAGGAATGGATGTTATATTTCAAATGCGTTTTCTGCATTTATTGCAGAAATCCTATGATTTTTATAGTTTTTGTTGTTAAAATGGTTGCTTATGCTTATAGTTTTCCAAATATTGAACCAGCCTTGCTGGTAAAATCAGTATGTTCACAATGTATGATGTTTGTGATAGATATTTTAACAATTTAGTATTTTATTTTCCCCCCAATTACATGTAAAAACAATTCTTAACATCTATTTAAAATTTTTTTTGAGTTTCAGATTCTCTTCTCCTCCCCCCATTGAGAAGTCAAACAATCTGATATGGGTTACACATGTGCAGTCATGTAAAACATACTTCCATGTTAGTTAAGTTGTGAAAGTAGACCCAAATTAAAAAAACAAAATAAGAAAAATAAAGAAAAGGTATCCTCTGATCAGCATTTAGTCTCCCTCAGTTCCTTTTTGGAGATGGATAGTATTTTTATCATGAGTCCTTCAGAATTGTTTTGGATCATTCTGCTGCTGAGAATAGCTTAAATCCTTCATAGTTGATATTGTTACTGTTGTTATTGTTGTTACAGTATACGATATATTGATATTGTTGTTACTGTGCACAATCCTTCCTGGTTCTGCTCATTTCACTTTGCATCGATTCATGCAGGTCTTTCCAGGTTTTTCAGAAACTGCCCTTCTTATTTCTTATAACACAATAGTACTCCATCATAATCATATGCCACAGCCTGTTTAGCCATTCCATAATTGATAGCTGTCCTCACAATTACTGATTCTTTGCCAAAAAGAGCTTCTATAAATATTTTTGTATGTATTGATCCTTTTTCTTTTCCTTTGATCTCTTTGGAATAGAGGCATAGGAATGGTATTGCTATGTCAAAAGGTATGCACAGTTTTTGTAGCATGGTGGCCAAGAGAGTCAGGAAGTCTGCTGTGTGACCTTGGACAGGCTGTTTAATTTCTTAGTGCTTTGGACATCTTTCTAAGATGGAAACTCTTTACCTGTTTTGTGGACCCTTTTGACAGTCTAGTGAAGCCTAGGGACCCCTTTTCAGAATCATGTTTTTAACCATATGAAATAAAATACGTAAGATCATGAGGCAAACCAATTACATTGAAATATACAATGTGTAGACTAGAACAGTGATCACTGGTGATCCAGAGACAGGTCGTATAACTACTGTAGTTTTGAAATAGTAATAAATGTGAACAATATTTTTAAAAAATTATTTATTATTTAAATTTTTCAGGCAACAAGAATTTTTTTAAAAGTTAGACATTCCTTCCTGCTACTCTTTTCTCCATTTAGCAAATTTTAAAAACAAAAGGAAATCTCTCAAAACACAACTACATTGTCTTTCAAGGAAATTCCCACATTGGTTTTGTCTGCATCTTGAGTTCTTCTCTCTATCAGAAAGTGAGTGGCATGTTTCCTCTTGATTCTTTTGGACTCATAATAGATCATTGTATTTTGTTGATGAGAATTCTGAAGTCTTTCACAGTTCTTTTTCTCTGTAATCTTGTTATTATTGTAAAAATATTCTCTTAGTTATGCTTACTTCTCTCTGCATCAGTTCTTAAAAATCTTCCCAGTTTCCTCTGAAATCATCAGTTCCATTATTCATTGCATCAGAATAATATTACACTTCACTCATATGTCACAATTCATTTAGTCATTCTGCACTTGTTCCATAATTTTCCAATTTTTGGTAACCATAAACAAGCACTACCATAAAAAATTTTGCCCATAAAGATCCTTTTCCTCTTTCTTTGGGGTATAGGCTCCCAAAGTAGTGTTAGGTACTTCCAGGTTTAAATGGATCTTCTGGTACTTAGTCTTGGTGAGTCTGTAGAAGATCAAACAATCACAGAAGAAAATATGGGGTAGTGGGAAAAGTCCTGGACTTGGAGGCTGGAGTCTTAAAATCACTTTGTGCATCTAGTACCATGTGACCTTAGACACCTCATCTAATCCATGCGAGGCTTAGTGTGTTGTGGTATGGCAGGATACAACTTACATTATCTATCTAACAGCAAGGCTAGAGGGGTGATGAGTCAGGAGGACCATGGTTCGAGTCCAGCTTCTGACACATACTGGTTATGTGACTCTGGGTTACTCACCTACGGAGCCAATGTCCCATCAACAGAAATAAGAAAAGGGAAAGGAGTAGGTTTTGAGGAAAGAGGAGTACAATTTTGGAAATATCAAGCTTGAACTTATGGAGCATTTCCCAAAAGGTACTGTCCAGTCAGCCATTGAAAATGCTAGATTAGAGTTTAGAATTGGAGGTTAGAAATACAGATTTATAACCCATCAGGTTGTATTTTTTAAATTAAAAAAATGATTTGTTTTATTTTTTTTAAACAAATGCTTTATTAACTTCTGGTTTACATAATTCATTTCTGCCAGATTTTGAGTTACAATTTTTTCCCCATTTTCCCCCTACCCACCACCCTAGAATAGCAGTCCCACAAGATATCCCCTCATCCAATCTGCTCTCTCCTATATCTTCTCCCATACCCCCTTCAACTTTTCCATTAGAGCAAGGTGAGTCTCTCTGCCCCAATGCCTGCACATCTTATCTCCCAATTACATGCAAAATAGTATTAATAATAGTATTTATATATATTTGAAACATTTAATTTTAAAACCTTGAATTTCAGATCCATTCCCTTCCTCCCTTGTCACCCATTCCCTCTGGGAAGATAGGTAATTCAGTATGTGTTGTACATGTATAGCTATGCAAAACATTACCATAGTAGTATATTGTACAAGGCTGCTTATAATTCCCTCCCACTCATCCCACCCCCCACCTGGTCCATTCCCTACTTTGATCCTGTCCCTCTTCCATAGTGGGTACTCCCAACCTCCCCTCCCCTCCATCGTCCCCCCCTTTCATCCCCCTTCCCCCTACTCTGCTGCAGGGTGAGATATCCCATTTAGTATGTATGTCATTCTCTCCCTGAGCCAAATTCAATGAGAATATGGTTTTGCCTTTTTGCCTTCCTGTTCTACCTCTCCCCTGCAGCCACTTCCCCTAGCTTCTTCTACATGAGATAGTTTACCATACCCTGTTTCTCCCCATCTCCTCTTGCCACTTTCCACTCTCACCTCATAATTTCACCCCTTAAGTATCATCCCTTCTCAACAAATTCAACCTATGCCCTCTATCCATGTATAACTGTAAACATATATACATACATTCACATATGTATTCATATGCCCACATACCCTTCTTCCATTATTTTCATACTGAGAAAGGTTTCATCAGTCACAGTTATTATTTTTCCATGTCAGAGTGTAAATAGTTCAACTTTGATAAGTTCCTTTTGATTTTTTTTCCCCTGATTACCTTCTCAGGCATCTCTTGCTTCTTGTGTCTGGATATCAGATTTTCTATTCAACTCTGGTTTTTTCCTCAAGAATGCTTGAAAGTCCTCTATTCCACTGAATGACCATATTTTCCCCTGAAACAAAATACTCAGTTTTGCTGGGTAGGTGACCCTTGGGTTCATTCCCAGCTCTTTTGCCCTCTGGAATATCATAGTCCATGCCCTTCAATCCCTCAGTGTAGAAGCTGCCAGGTCCTGGGCTATTCTGATTGTGTTTCCACAACATTGAAATTGTTTCTTCCTGGCTGCTTGTAGTATTTTTTTCTTGATCTGGGGATTCTGGAACCTGGCTATAATATTTCTGGGAGTTTTCTTTTTGGGATCTTTTTCAGGAGGTGATCTGTGGATTCTTTCAACCTCTATTTTGCCCTCTGGATCTAAAGCATCAAGGAAGTTTTCCTTGAGAATTTCTTGAAGGGTGATTTCTTTTTTTTTTTTTTTTTTTAAACAAATACTTTATTAACTTCTGTTTTACATCATTCATTTCCGCCAGATTTTGAGTTACAATCATTTACCCCCCATTATTCCCCTACCCAGCCTCCCAGAATAGCAGTCCCACAGGATATCGCTTCCTCCAATCTGCTCTCTCCCATACCTTCTCCCATACCCCCATCGATTTTTCCATTAGAGGAAGATGAATCTTTGTGTCCCAATGCCTGCACATCTTATCTCCCAATTATAGGCAAAAGAGTATTAATAATAGTATTTATATATATATTTGAAACATTTAATGTTTCGACCTTGAATTTCAGATCCATTTCCTTCCTCCCTTGCCACCCATTCCTTCTTGGGATATAAGTAATTCAGTATATGTTGTACATGTCTAGCTATGCAAAGCATTATCATAGTAGATATATTGTGCAAGGCTGCTTATAATTCCCTCCCACTCATCCCACCCCCCACCTGGTCCATTCCCTACATGATCCTGACCCTCTTCTATAGTGGGTACTTCCAACCTCTCCTCACCCCAAGGATGCCCTCCCATCCATCATCTCTCCTCTCATCCCCCTTCCCCCTATCCTGCTGCAGGTTGAGATATCCCATTTAGTATGTATGTCATTTTCTACCTGAACCAAATTCAATGTGAATGTGGTTTTGCCTTTTTAGCCTTCCTTATTCTCCCCCTCCTTTGCACCCACTTCCCCTACATGAGATAGTTTACCCTACCATGTCTCTCCTCATCTCCTCTTGCCACTTTCCTCTCTCACCTCATAATTTCATCCCTTGAGTACTCTCCCTTCCCAACAATATCAACCTATGCCCTCTATCCATATATAACTGTAACTATATACACACACATTCACATATGTATTCATATGACCACACCCCCTTCTTCCATTATTTTCATAGTGGGAAAGATATCATCAGTCACAGATATTGCTTTTCCATATAGGAATGTAAATAGTTCAACTTTGATAAGTTCCTTTTGATTTCTTTTCCCTAATTACCTTCTCAGGCATCTCTTACTTCTTACGTCTGGATGTCAAATTTTCTTTTCAACTCTGGTTTTTTCCTCAAGAATGCTTGAAAGTCCTCTATTCCACTGAATGACCATATTTTCCCCTGAAACAAAATACTCAGTTTTGCTGGGTAGGTGACCCTTGGGTTCATTCCCAGTTCTTTTGCCCTCTGGAATATCATATTCCATGCCCTTCGATCCCTCAGTGTAGAAGCTGCCAGGTCCTGGCTATTCTGATTGTGTTTCCACAATATTGAAATTGTTTCTTCCTGGCTGCTTGTAGTATTTTTTTCTTGATCTGGGAATTCTGGAACCTGGCTATAATATTCCTGGGAGTTTTCTTTTTGGGATCTTTTTCAGGAGGTGATCTGTGAATTCTTTCAACCTCTATTTTGAGCTCTGGGTCTAAAACATCAGGGCAATTTTCCTTGAGAATTTCTTGAAGGGTGATTTCTAGGTTCTTTCTTTGATCATGGCTTTCAGGTAGTCCAATAATTTTTAAATGATCTCTCCTGGATCTGTTTTCCAGGTCAGTGGTTTCTCCCATGAGATATTTCACATTGTTTTCTATTCTTTCATTTGTTTGGATCTGTTTAACAGCATCTTGATTTCTCATAAAGTCATTAGCTTCCATTTGCTCCAGTCTAACTCTGCTTTTTTTTTTTTTTAAAAGCAATTGGGGTTAAGTAACTTGCTCAAGGTTACACGGCTAGTCATTTGATTTATGCGTGGGTGCTCATTTTCTGAGGCCGGATCTGATCTCGGGTCATCCAAACTCCGAGGCCGGCACACTTACTCACTTACTCACCTAGCCGCCCCTTTAGGGCAATTGGGGTTAAGTAACTTGCCCAAGGTTACATGGCTAGGTTTTTGTTTGTGCGGATTAAGTGTCGGAGGCCGGCTCCGAACTCAGGTCCTTCTGATTCCAGGGCCGGCGCTCTATTCACTGCGCCACCTAGCCGCCCCTCCAGTCTAACTCTGAAGGAATGAATCTCCTCAGTGAGCTTTTGAGATTCTTTTTCCATCTGGCAAATTTGGCTTTTTAAGGCATTCTTCTCCTCATTGCCCTTTTGGGTCTCCTTTGCCATTTGAGTTAGTCTATTTTTTAAGGTGTTGTTTTCCTCAGTCAGGCTGTTGACCCTCATTTCATACTTTTCCTGCATCCTTCTCATTTCTGTTTCCAATTTTTTCTCCACTTCTCTTATTTGATTTTTAAAGTCCTTCTTAAGGTTCTCTATGGCCTACTGTAACCCACTCATATTTTCCTTTGGGGCTTTTGGAGCAGTATTTCTGACCTCACAGTCCTCCTCCTCTTCCATGCTTCCATCCTCTTTGCCCCCAAAGTAGGAGTCTAATGTTGCATTTTTCTGTTTATTTTGTTTCCTTTGCCTAGGCATGTTGCCACTTAATTACTTGACTTTTGGACTTTTTGCCACAGTAGGACTCTGCCACCAGACGGGAGCTTCTGTCCTGAATGTTGGGGCCTTCACAACTTCCGGTTCTGGCAAGTTGGATGCCTTCCCCAGACCTCCCCCCTAGATCACAATGCAGATCCAAGCAGGTTAAAGCAAGAGCGATTAACCCCCAAGACTGATGGCTGGATTTCCCTCCAGTTTGCAGACCAGGAGCTGGAAGTGCCACTGAAACTGCAAAATGGCGTGTCTCCTGAGCGGCTTCTAGCCCCCAGGGGAGGAAGCTGATGCGTTCCCCAAATACTAGTCCCAAAGTCCATAGGGCACTAACCTCTCACTTTGTCCTAGGCATGTCTGTGTTGATAATTCTGGAATCACCACAGCTGCTGGTGTTCTGGGGTCCCTCCAGCCTGCTGCTGGCCCAGCTGCCCTGGGGCTAAAACTGAGGCTCAGGTGGGCCTGGGCTTGGCTCCCAGAATGCTGCTCTGCCCACTCCCTGCAGGGCTGCTGGGCTGTCCTCAGCAGGAGGTTAGCTTCTCTGTGTCGTTCTGTGGGTGCTGGGGCTCCAGAAGTTGTTCAGAGTCCCCTTTTACATGGTTTGGAGGTCATCTGGGGGGAGAGCACCTTGGACGTGCTGTTTCTACTCCGCCATCTTGGCTCTGCTTCCTGTGAACAATATTTTGAAATTTATAATGTAACATGATAATATTTATGATTTCTGTTGGTGACAGAGCCACATATAATTTTAGTAATTTTTTTTAAATGTCTTAAGTTCACAGATCACTTGGTGTCTGCAGACCCTAGCTTAAAGCAGTGTAAATGACCTTTACTAAGACTGAGTTGCCAAGAAACTGATGACCAAGATTGGTAGAAATTCTTTACTAGAAGCTTCCTGTGCCAATCAAATCATAAGTTCAGGCCCTATCCCACTCCTTCCCTTTCCTTCCCTCCTCTCCAGATTGTCTCCATTGATATAATCTCCTTGGGAGCAAAGACTGTTTTTGTATTCCCTTTTTCTCCTCTCATCTAGCATAGTCTTTGGCACATTGGATTTACCTGAACTGATTCAAAATATCGAACTGCCCTGCCAACTTGGAGGGAGAGGGAAGGTGGAAAGAGAATGTTGTGGCCAGTCAGCCAGTGGTTAGGCACCTTTTCTGTTTCAGTCAAGGAATGTATTCACACTTCCTAAAGAGATCACCCAACTTGTTTGTTATTGTTAGTATTTTCATAGTTATTCATAGTAAGAGGCCCCTCATCATGGGATTAGATCTTGAGCTTCTTGGATGGGGGACAGAGATGGTCAAGTACATTAAATGCTATAGTAATTGTACATAATGTTAGGGAATAAATATGAATATTAGATTGTAAAGGTTAAAGTGATAATATGAATAAAATATACTCAATTATATGAATTAAATATAAATGAGTGTATTTCAAAATATTACTAATGCATATTTGCATTTTTCCCTCATTTTATTTTTAATTTAGGAGACATGTGTTTATATCCATAATAAATAACTCTTAAAAGATCTGCAAAGAACCTGCTTGCCAGTAACAATATAAAGAGGTCAAGGAAAGAAACAACCAATGACCTACTTACTTGTTATCATCCAGAACAGATAATGGAATTTATTTCTTTACCTTCAGAAGATTATGATTAAAATTTAAATAGAGCATATTTATGAAGTGCTGTGTATTTAGGAGGGCTTTATATTGTTTTAATTAACCCAGAAGCCTATAAATGAAGCTTGACATCATTAATGTCATGGTATGTATTAGAAAATTAGCTGTAGTGGTATTGAGCTAAAAGGAAATGGAGAAAGTATAGAGATTGATGTATCAGAGACTTGGAAAATAAGAGAAATGGCAAGGTTTGCAGAAAAACTTCATAGTTGCAATCAGTACCTGCCATATAGCTTGGACATTTTTGTAGTTTTCTTTGATAGTGAGTAGAACAAGAAAAGCAATAGGAAGATCTAAACCTAAAGATTTGAATCCCCAAAAGGTAATGGAAGTCTAACATTTCTTAGGTTGTCAGTTGCCATTGCAAAATGAGACCATTCCTTATTAATGAAATATCATTTGGGATTAAACATATCTCCAAGGAAACCCTTAAACTAATTTTTTTTTACTTCTATTGCTTTTTTTAGGTAAAGGTTCTATTTCTACTATTCCTTATGAGCAGGGAAGAATTGTTTCTCTAAAACCCTTACTCTTGGGATTCACAGCCTTTTTCCATTAATTTCACACATGTTATCCTATCCCCACAGTTTTTTATTATAGTAGAACATTTTAAAGATGCCTTTTTAGGCAATCTCTGAGTAGATCTCAGTATTTAATCTGTATACTAAATAAATTAATTAAAATATGTGACTTGATAGAAACAGAATTACTATTCTCTTTAAAGCTCTCCCTGTTTTGCCTTTTTTTTTTTTTTAGGGGAGAAGTCAAGGCAATTGGGGTTAAGTGACTTGCCCAAGATCACACAGCTAGTAAGTGTGTCAAGAGTCTGAGGTTAAATTTGAACTCAGGTCCTCCTGATTCCAGGGCTGGTGCTCTCTTGGTGCCCCTCCCTGTTTTGCTTTTAGATAATTTTCATCTGGTCATAGATTTAGAGCTGGAAGGGATTGAATTGCAAACTGCTTGTTGGATGTTTCCAAATGTCTAGTAGTAGGTATCTCGAATTCAACATACCCAAAACAGAACTCATTACCTTGTCCATTATCTACCTCCTCTTTCCTCTTTCTAGACTTCTCTGTTACTGTCTAGGGCACCACTGCCCTTCTAGTCATACAGGTTTACAACTTTGGTTTCACTCTTGATTTCAAGCTCTGATTCATCTCATATAATCATATAGATGCCAAATATTGTTATTTCTATTTCTAGATCATCTTTCTCATGCCTTTCCTTTCTACTCACATAGCCTCCACTTTAGTGCAAATTTCTCTTTACCTCTCACCTGGACTATTGAAATAGCTTCCTATTGGGTCTCCCTGCCATGTCAGGTTCCCCCTGGAAGCTCTGCCTTCCCTCCCCCAGCTTTCCTCCTCCCCCAATGGCTGGCTCCCTTTTGTGTACAAGATTAAATATAAATTCCTGTTTGACATTTAAATCTCTTCACAACTGGCCCTATTCTACTTTTTCAGTCTTAAACTTCTCTCCTTGTACTCTGTGATCCAACCATATTGTTCTGCTTGCTGTTATACATATAATACTCTTTCTTCTCCCTCCATGCCTTTGTATTGACTCTGTTCCCCCATGATGGAAATATACTCTCTCCTCACCTCTACTTCTTCGAATCCCTTATTTCATCCAAGACAGTGTAAGTTCTTCACTCTTCATGTGACCTTTCCTTTTTCCCCTTAGTTGCTAATGCACTTTTCAGTAAGTACCAAAACATATGTGTATGTGTCTTGAAGGATGTATGCTCCTTGAGGTCAGGGACTGTTTGACGTTTGTCTTTGTATCTCCAGTACTTAGTGAGTGCTTAGCATATAGTAGATGTTTAATAAATAAATACTTATTGATTGATTCATCTTAGAAGGTTTCTAGTTCAGCCTCCTTATTTTACAGAGGAAGAACTGAGGCTCAGAGAAATTAAGTAATTTTTTCAAGTGATGTCTCTCATCTCTGTAGCTATATCAGCCATATGTACTCTGACCATATGTGGGAGATATTTTAAAGATTGCATTTTGCCCTAAAGCTTTATTTTTGATAATAAACAGTAAATACAGTGGGATGCTATGATATCTATACCTTTTAATCTAATATAGGACTGTAAAGACATGGTTTTTCTCATTTAGAAAATTGTCTTTGAAAGTCTTCCTTTTCAGACTTTGTACCATCTTTGGTGGAATGGAAATCAATTGGAAAAAGAGGTAAATGTAGGGAAGTGTAGGAGGTTAAAGATGAGGTAGAGATCTAAATAACCTGATTGTGCTAATCTTTGAGATTACTAGAATATAGTTAAGGAATGCTAGACTCCTGATTACCACTGGGCTAAGTCCTTTTGCGATGTCTACCACCTCTCCTACCTTATCTAATATCTGATATAGAATATTTGCCACTGAATTTTTCATGACAGAAGGCATTTCGTCTTTTAATGTAAGGTTTCCCTGCCTGAAATCACTTCACTTATTTATATGCCATGGGGAGGCTAGATGGAGTCAGGAAGATCTGAGTTAAAATCTGGCTTACTAGGTTTGTGATCCTGGGCAAGTCACTTAACCTCTATTTGCCTTAATCGACTGGTGAAGGAAATGACAAACCACTTAAGCACCTTTACAAAAAAAAACCCAAAAAACTCATGGACCATGGGGTCATGAAGAATCAGACATAACTGAAGTAATCAACAGCATATGCCATGGACATGTTTGATATTCTGAACTGATTGTTTTCTTTGTTGCGGAGTATATCACTTGTATAATCGGGTTTTTTTTTTTTTGGTCAAGTGGGAAAATAAGCCTCTTTTCTTCTGTGTGTGTGTGTATAGACCATTTTCATAAATATTTTTAGTGATAAGATTGTATATTTTTATGTCTATATCTATTTCTGTATCTATATCTGTACATATAACACCATTTAAATTTTTCTTATTCTTTTGGAATGGAATTCCAAAGGGAAATTCCTCTTTTTCTTTGAGATGTTTTGAAAATTTAATGCCAAGTGCTTTTAATAATACATCACCTGCATTAAGGAATTTTTATTAATGTTTTTTGTTCTGTTTCAACTATCACTATTCCTGCTCTAAATGCTTTTGCCACTTAACTTAAATATAGTAGTTCATTGGATATTAAGGTGCTTGTATCCAAATGTATAGATCCATTATCATCGCTGTTGTAAATAGGTCACTATATTTATTACCCTCCAAGTTTCATAATGTTCTTGTTCTCAGCTTATCTGAATCTCTCACCAAATTTTCTATATAGGCTTTTTTTCTCCTTGTTTTTGGAAGGGATGTCTCTTTTTCTGTAATGTTTTTAAATGATCTTGTAGTCTAAACCAGTATTAAACTGGACTTTGTTCTTCTCCTTGGAAAAGAGATCAAGTCTTTCCTGGCTAAATTGATTTTTAAAGTCCTTCTGCCTCCCTATTTTTGTAAATGCTGTGTATAATTACATTTCACTTTTACCCACTTCTCATTTTTGCCTTGACATTTTGTTTAAACAGATCAGATTAAAGTTGTTGAAGTTAACATTCAGTATCTTCATATCTTTATCTTTTCTTAGGTATTGATTTTGAACTTTGTTTTAGTTACTGATCTGATTGCATAGGGGTGAATTGATGCAATGACTACAGAGTTCATGGAAGGGAAGCCATGTGTAAGAAGATTGGATTATATGGGGACTTTTGTTTTTCTTATCAATGGCTTCCTTGGGTCATAAACTCCATAATAGAGACTCTTTCTTTTTAAAAATTATTTATTTATTTTTGGTTTTCAACATCCAGTTTTATAAGCTTTTGGGTTTGAAATTTTCCCTGCCTCCCTTGCCACCCCCCTCCCCAAGAGAGCATATAATCTGATATAGGCTCTACATACACATTCATATTAAACACATTTTCACATTAATCATGTTGTAAAGAAGAATTAGAATCAATGGAATCAACCATGAGAGAGAAGAAACAAAACACAGAGAGCAAATAGTACACTTTGATCTCCAGTCGGACTCCGTAGTTCTTTCTCTGGATGTGGAGAGCATTCTTCATTAGGAACCTTTTGGAGTTGTCTTAGAACCCTGCATTGCTGAGAAGAGCCAAGTCTATCAAAGTTAGTCATCACACGGTGTGACTGTAACTGTGTACAGTGTGCTCCTGGTTCTCCCCTCACTCAGCATCAGTTCATATAAGTCTTTCCAGGTTTTTCTGAAGTCTGCCTGCTCATCATTTCTCTCTCTCTCTCTTCCTTCCTTCCTTCCTTCCTGGAGGCGGAAGGCAGGGCAGTTGGGGTTAAGTGACTTGCCCAAGGTCACACAGCTAGTTTTTGTGTTAAGTTTCTGAGGCTGGATTTGAACTCAGGTCCTCCTGACTCCAGGGCTGGTGCTCTATTCAGTGCACCACCTAGTCATCCCCTGCTCATCATTTCTTACAGCACAATAATATTCTATTACATTTATATACCACAACTTGTTCAACTGTTTCCCCAATTGATGTGTATTCCCTCAGTTTCCAAATCTTGACCACTGCAAAGAGAGCTGCTATAAATCTTTTTGTATATGCAGGTCCTTTCCCCATTTTTATGATCTCTTTTGGATATAGCCCTAGAAGTGGTATTGCTGGGTCAAGGGATATGCATGTTTTTATAGCCCTTTGGATATAGTTCCAAATCGTCCTCCAGAATGGTTGTATCAATTCACAACTCCACCAACAATGCATTAGTATTCCAATTTTCCCACATTTTCTCCAGCATTTATAATTTTCCTGTGTTTCATATTAGCCAGTCTGATAAGTGTGATGTGATACCAAAGAGTTGATTGATTTGCATTTATCTAATCAATAGTGATTTAGAACATTTTTTCATATGACTCTAGATAGCTTTAATTTCTTCCACTGAAAACTGCATGTTCATATCTTTTGGTCGTTTATCAATTGGGGAATGACTTGAATTCTTAAAAATTTGACTCAGTTCTCTCTGTATTTTAGAAATGAGGCCTTTATCAGAGATACTGGTTGTAAAAATTCTTTCCAGGTTTTCTCCTTCCCTCCTAATCTTGGTTGCATTGACTTTGTGTAAAATTTTTCAATTTATTATAATCAAAATTATCCATTTTGCATTTCATAATATTCTCTATCTCTTGTTTGGTCATAAATTCTTCCCTTCTCCATATATCTGGAAGATAAACTATTCCTTGGTTTCCCAGCTTGCTTATAGTATTAGTCTTTATATCTAAATTGTGTACCCATTTTGACTCTATTTTGGTCTATGGTATAAGATATTGGTCAGTTCCCAGTTACTGTAATACGATTTTCCAGTTTTCCCAGCAGTTTTTGTCCAATAGTGAGTTTTTATACCAGAAGCTGGGATATTTGGGTTTATCAAACAGTAGATTATTAGAGTCATTGACTACAGTGTCTTGAGTACCTATTCTGTTCCACTGTTCTACAACTTTAATCCTCAACCAAGAAGTTTTGATGACTGCTGTTTTATAATACAGTTTAAAATCTGGTATGACTAGGCCACCTTCTCCAACGTTTTTTTTCATTAATTTCCTCAATATTATGGACCTTTTGTTCTTCCAGATGAATTTTGGTTGTTTTTTTTTTTAGCTCTATAAAATAATTTTTGATAGTTTGATTGGTATGGTACTGAATAAGTAAATTAATATAGGTAGAATTATCATTTTTATTATATTAGCTTGGCCTACCCATGAGCAACTTATGTTTTTCTGATTATTTAGATCTACCTTTATTTGTGTGGAAAGTGTTTTGAAATTGTGTTCATATAGTTTCTGAGTTTATTTTGGCAGATAGACTCCCAAATATTTTGTAATGTCTACAGTAATTTTAAATGGAATTTCTCTTTCTCTCTCTTGCTTTGTTAGTAATATATAAAATGTTGATGATTTATGTGAGTTTATTTTATATTCTGCAACTTTGCTAAAGTTGTTTATTATGTCAGGTAGTTTTTGCTTCTTTAAGATACTCTAAGCATATTATATCATCTGCAAAGAATGATAGCTTTGTTTCTTCTTTGCTTATTCTTATTCCTTTAGAGATTCTGTTTCAAAGGGTATGGACATTTCATTCACTTTATTTGAGTAATTCCAAATTGCTTTTCAAAATGGTTGTACCATTTCACATATTCCCCAACTTTGTATTAGTGTGCCTGTCCTTCTACAACCCCTTCAACATTGAGTTTGTAGTTTTTTGTCATCTTTGCCAATTTGCAGGGTGTATTGGATCATTTTCCTTTTTTGTTTTTTTTTGCAACATTTACTCATAGATGCCTGAACTAATTTACTAGATCTGAAGGGCTTATTTCCCTCTGTTGTTACTGTTTTTCCTGTTGTTTTATATATTTATATTCAAGGTTTGTGAGTTTTCTTCTTCCTGAAATCTTTGGTATTTCAGTCATTTTTCCCCCCTTAATTTTCTTATTCACTTCCCAACTCCCTCCCCTCTGATTGTGATTTCTTTGAGGGCTGAATCTTAAGGTATCTCAGCTTCTTCCTATGATGGGTGTTTCATGTTTTACCAGCCCAGTTCTTTGCCTCATGTTACTTTGGGTGGTCAGAGCTGGCTCCAACTGAATGCTATAGTTTTTCCTTTAGATTTGGTGGAGTGCTGTGCAGCCCTTCATACATATGGTATCCCATGCTGGTGACCTTTACCTGCTATCTCTGTTTCTCAGTTCTCTTCCCTGGCATTGGTAGTTAAGAGCCTGCTTTCCCTGATACTGATGCTTGTGGGTATTTCCCCTTGTAGTTTTTGCTACTGAATGGCTGTGACCAAACTGGTTTTTTAGGTCCAAATAAACTTCTATAGCATGGAACTGGGATCTCTATGGAACTGAAAAGAGGAAGGGGGGAAATGGGGTACAGGAATGGATTTTGATGTAATCCTATGTCATGTCCTTGTTCTCTTGGTGCAGCTTTTCTGTCAATAGCTTGGGAGGTAGGTGGAGGATTGCTGAGTGAGCTCAGGGTCAGTGAGTGTCAGATCATGGGTTCTGGGGAATTTTTTTTTCCTTCTTTTGAATTCTGGGTGTTCTAGATCACAGACATAGCTGAAGTTGCTTCATCTTTGGCACAGAATTCTGTCTTGGAGAGATTTGAGAGGTCATGGGGGTCAAAGGAAATGTCTAGTCTGCCATCTTGTTGCTCATGTGACCTGGAAGGCCCTTGTAAGAAGACTGGAAAGATAGGAAGGGCCAGGTTGTGAAAAACTTTAAATATTTGAGTTTATATTTGATTTTAGAGATAGTAAGGAACCACTAGAATTTAAATAGATTAGTGACATAGATCTTTGCTTTAAGAAAAATCACTTTGGCAGCTATATGGAGAATGGATTAGAGTGAGGAGAAATTTGAAATGGGGAGATTGATTAGGAGGCTGTTGCAGTAGTTGAAGTGAGAGGTAATGAACTTAGGTGACAGTGACTGAAGAGAAGATAAGAATGAGATGTCTGGTGAAGATATGATGTGCCAAAATGGTAAGATTTGGCAACTGGGTAGAATGAGAGAGAGAGAAGAGTTGAGGAAGACACTGCAGTGGCAAATCCGGGTAACTGGAAGAGTAATGGTGTCTTTGATAATGATAGGAAAGTTCTAAAGAGGGGCTGAGTTTTTAGTAAAAGATGAGTTGGTTTGGAGATGTTGAGTTTGAGATGTTTATGGTACATCCAGTTTAACTTTCCAGTGGGCAGTTGGTAATGGAGGTTAGAGCTTGAGAGCCTAAGTCTGGCTGTTTAGATTTGGACTAATCAGCATGAGATAATAATTAAACCATAGAAACTGATGAGTATAGGGGAAAAAAGAGGAGAGTTCAGGATGAAGCCTTGGTTGTATATCTATAATTAGTGGACTACTAAGAGGCAGAGGAGTGATTTTCTCCTATAATCTTTTCCTTCCAAAGATAATAAATAAATTTTACTGGTGCTTTAAAAAAAACTTACTGTCACTTCCCACTATTTATCCATCTGTAGCAGCAAGCACCCCAATATCCCTAGGGTGACTGCAAACACAGGTTCTTAGATCTGCTTTTCAAAAGGAAAGCAACTCAAAATGGGTTAACAAGCTTACTTTAATCAAACAAACATACATTACCTAGTTCAGGGGAAAAAGGTCAGCACCCCAAACTTCAGAGTTAAAGAACTTACAGATCAGACAGGCTTCCAAACTGTCCCAACATTACATGCATCAATACCAAATCACAGTTACCAGAGAGGGAAGCATCAACATCTGGGTTTTCAAAGCCGGGGGGCTCTCAACAACGGCTTCCCAGAGTCTCATCTGGTCAAATCACACAACACTTCTCAAAGTGAGCCCCAAAGCAAAGCCTCTCCTCAGGGCTTATATAGCCTTCTCTTGGCTCAGAGAATGTAACAACCTTCTGGACCCACTGCCCAATCACAAAGTATCAAGGTGTGGGCTTTCCTGAAAAACAAGCCTCCCACCACAGGCTCCAGGTGCACTTAAGCTAGGGGCAGGGAAGATCTTTAAATTTGCATTTCCATTACACCATCCTTGTAACAAATATAGTAAAGTAGAAAAAATTGGCCATGTTTGGAAAATTAGTCTTATTCTTCACCTGTATTCTACCACCTCACTGTAGAAAGGAGATAGGTTTCGTCATAAATTTTCTGAAATTGTGTTTATCAGAGTTTTGAGGTCCTTAAATGTTTTCCTTTACATCATAGTGGGCATCATGCAAATTATTCTCATGATTCTGCTCATTTTGCTTTGCTTTAGTTCATTTAAGTGTTGCCAAATTTCTTTGCCATCATCATTTGTGATGGCATGGTAGTATTCTATTACATTAATATGCCACAGTTTATTCAGTATCTTTCAGTTGATGGGTTCTCACAGTTTTAAATTCTTTGATCCCACAAAATCTATTTTTATATTCCTGAACTCCAATTACTAATGATTGCTTTTCAATTGAAAATTCACATTATTAGCTATTTTTAACAGTGTTTTTCTCTTTTAGTCAGCAGATAAACAGCGAGCCCTAGAAGAAACCAAAGCCTATACAACGCAGTCCTTAGCAAGTGTAGCCTATCTGATAAACACTTTGGCCAACAATGTTCTCCAAATGTTGGATATCCAGGCATCCCAGCTACGTCGGATGGAATCTTCTATCAACCACATTTCCCAAGTGAGACCGAACTTTTTACTTATGTTTTTTTTTTCCAAGTATAAGCTATTATTATTAAAAGACCTGAAACAGATAATATGTTTTTATTTTATTAACTTTTAACCTAGGTGCACGAATTGGTAAGACCTGTATTGGAAAGCAAACTCAAAATGTTAGATTCCTTTTTCCTTTTTAAAATAGGTGCAATTATCTTCTGTGTAATTTTGAAAAAAATATTAGAGTAAGCTTTTTGGGATTTATCAAAATTGAGATATCATATTAAACGATAGAAATCAGCCTTGAAGTGAAGTTTTTTCTTTCCAGTTTCTACCAAAAGGTTATCTCCTTATTTGGCGAGTATAAATTTGGTAGATTTGCAGCTTGTATTTTAATTTTTTATTATGTTTATTGGGGTTATAGTCTCTATAATTGGTACAAAATGAATAAATGCCTAGCAAAAGTTTTAAGCTATCTCTAAATGGATATACTATCAAAAGATATTTCAACAACTTTTTTTATAAATCATTGATTTTTATTTACCTGCCTTACAATTTTCTTTTGAGGATGACTTTGGAACTTTATGGCTACAGCAGTCTTGTCAATAGAGTTAATTTCAACCCTGTTTTTAGATTGGAAGTGCCATTCTATTAATTGAAAGTCAGATTAGTTTTCTTTTTTAAAATATATCCTTTGAGTTTTTTTGCCCTTTTGGAACTGAAGTGATTCAGCCATTTTTTGAGGGTCTGAAGTTTCAGAAAATCTTTCAGAAATTATTAATCACTGTGCATATAGTTGCTTTGGAAGACCTTTTATTTTTATTATTTGACAATTCCTCAGTGCTGCATAGAGTGATTGCTGTGTTATTAAATCCAGTGTAGTCAAATCAGCCATTTCACAGACTTTGGCATTTCTGACTTTTACATTCCTGCCAATAGCTTCCTAAAATATATGGTTTATAATTTTTTATTGCTGTATTGATTTTCATTTGATAAGTGAGGTATGATGAGAGTGAAGTGTATACTTTTCTCAAAAATGCTTTTCTGTGAAAGGGATGTGCTTTGTTGAGAAAACAGAGACAGAACGAATGGACATGTGCATGCTGTGCTGTAAGAAGTGAAAGGCAGCCTGACAAAATAACAAGCCTCAAAATTGAGAGAAAGGAGTAATTCTGTACTTAGAATTTTGGGGAGTATCCTGACTAGTATGGAGTAGATAAAGCAGTGATACTTACCAGTTATACTGGGTAAGAATGGACATGAAAGAATAGAAGGATCTTGAGCCTGTTGTCAGGTGTCTGTATGAAGAGTCATTAGCATATTTTGTAGAGAATGGTAAATGATAATGATAGTAATTATAATGGTGGTTTGTTTAGGATAAATTGAAGGGGAAGTGGAAGAAATAGTTTGATAGCAGTGTTAAATGACTTCTACCCAAGCCTTGTTCCCTAATGAAATTTTATCAGGTATAGCCATTCTGTTTTCTTAGAACCCCATCCAATGGCCTAATAGTTTGGAAATTTACCTTCTTTACTCAAAGTCATTGGTCTCATATTTTATACAAAGATCTTTCCCTTTAAAGATCTGTGAGATTTATGCTTATTCGAATAGTATAATGAAGGACTCAGAAGAATAGATTGATAATTGAAAATAAGGAAGAGTATGTACTATAGAGGCACTGTTTAATTCAATTTGAGAGTGTTTATTTAGCACCTTATCAAACAGTTTGTTGTGCATTGTGGGGAAGATAGGAAGATGACAAGCCAGAAGTGTTTTTAGTCAAGTAGATTTCTTGAGGTCAGGGAAAGTGACATCATTGCTGTGTGGGAGTTGTGGGTTTATATATCTCTTCTGTGACAAAATGTGGGAAGAAGTGGGTATTAGCTTTAGGGACAGTTGAATGTCCCATTGCCAACTTGGATTGTCAATCCTAGAATTTTAAAATTTGAAAGTTCCCTAGAGATCATCAAAACCAGGGGATCTTCATGTTTTTAGTGCCATGGACCTCTTGGCTGCCAGTCTGGTGAAGCCTGTGAACTAAGAATCATGTTTTTAAATGCATAAAATAAATACATCAGATTACAAAGGAAACCAATTGTATTGAAATACATACTACCTGTAGACAGAAGACTAAAGAGACAGTGATCTGACTGGACTAAGAAGACAAGAACTAGTGGTAGGGCTAGTAACAACAGTAATTTTTTTGTGGCAGTTGGGATTAAATGACTTGTCCAGGGTCATTCAGCTAGTAAGTATGTGGGGCCGTATTTAAGCTCAGGTCTGCCTGACTCCAGGACGAGTGCTCTATCCGTAGCACCACTGAGCTGCCCCACAGCAGTAGTTTCTAAGTAATGATGAGCATAAGCAATATTTTGAAATATCTGCAACAACTGTAATGTGTTATGAAGATATTTATAGTTTCTGTTGGTGACAGATTCATAGGTGCTGATAATCCTAAATGAGGGATATACTAAATTTCAGGTAGAGGTTAGAGAAAACTAAGATGTAACTTTTTTTTGTCATCCATGTACATAGACCCCCTGAAATCTCTCCACAGCTTCTTAGGGGTCATAAACCCAGCCCAGGTTAAGAACTTTAGATAGAAGTTTACATAAATGTTTAAGTAGACTTTTATTTTATAAGTGAGTGAATTGACAACTAAAAGAGTTAAATTAGTGGATCATGATCCCAAAATGATTTAATTGAAGACCTGACTAGAATTAGTTACCTTAACTTCCCATTAATGATTCTTTCAATTATACCATGCTGTCTCCACCAGCTGTGAATTGATTAGGGGAGCATGGTCTAATGGAAAGAAAGATACAAAGATTAGGAGTCCAGCGACACCTTGGATTTAAATCTTATATTTGATACTGGCTATAGGAACAAGGATATGCCAAATAAATCAAAAAGATTTTATTAAATCCCTACCATGTGCCTAGCACAGCACATATAAATAAAAAAGTGAGTTCTAATACCTGTTCTGAGGGAGCTTACATTCTACTGGGGGAAACAATGTTTTCACAGATAAGTAGGTATAAAAAGTGTATACAAAATACTTGCAAAGTAATTTCTAGGCAAGGATATAAGAGGGCACTAACAACTGGGAAAAGTAGGGCCTCTTGAATTGAGGTGGTGCTTGTGCTGAGTCTCAAAGGGAATTAAGATGTTCAGGACATTTTAGGCACAATGGACAGCCTGTGTGTGCAAAGGCAGAGGCAGGAGATAGTATTTTGTTAGATAGATAGTGAAAAACAAACCAGTTTGATTAGATTGTCGATGTAAGGGGGAAATTATATGTAATTAATCTAGAAAAATAGGCTGGATTCAGATTGCTTGATCTTTAAATATTGAGCAGAGGAGTTTGTATTTTAACCTAGAGGCAACGGGGAGCTAGTAAAGCTTCTTGAGCAGGGCACTGATATGATCAGATCTGTGCTGTAGACTTAACAGTTTAGCAACATTATAGAGATTATATTAGATAGAGGGAAACTAATAAATGCTTGTTGACTGACTGACAGGCAGGATTTTGTTGCAGTAGGTGGGGGAGAGATGATGAAGGCTTGCAATAGGATGGTTTTGGATCAGAGCTGGTCTGATGTATTGAATACTGCCTGCTTCACACATTTACTAGTTGTAGTATGACCCTGGGTAAATCAGTTAAACTCTCTATAAAATGAAGGGGTTTTACTTGATGACCTCTTTGATTCCTTCTAGTTCTAAATCTGTAATATTTGATTTGATCTGGTATCAGTGGAGAAAAGAGGACAGGTGTGAGAAACATTGAAGAGAGAGAATAGACAAAAGTTGGCATTTAATTGGATTTGGGGCATGCCTGACTGTGGATGGTTGAGAACGAATCTTAGTTTGTAAACCTGGCTGTTTGAAAGAATGGTGGGGTCTTCAACAGAAATAGGGGAGTTACAGTAGGATGAGAGGTGATGTCAGAGGAGATATAAGTTCTCTTCTATATACATTGAGTTTAAGATAATTACAGGCTGTCCAAGTGGACATGTCCAGAAGGCAGTTAAAAATGCTGGACCGGAATTCTGAGGAAAAATGAAGGTTTGATCGATAGATCTATTATCATCTACACAGAGATGATAACTATATCAATGGGAGCTGATAAGATCGTGTAGAGAAAAGGAGAGGGCCTAAGCTTGAGCCCCGGGATATATTCATTCATAGAGGACAGGATATGCACGGTGATGTCCTTTGTGTTTCATAACAACCCCACGAGCTCAGTACCACATCTATCATTATGCTCATCTACAGGTGAGGAAACAGAGGGTCAAAGATATTAGTTTGGTACAGTAGTTGGCAGTATTGATAAAGTTCACACAGGCTGTATGTGTGTGTTTGTGTGTATGTGCATGTGAATTTAAGATCGAGCTTTCCTGGTTCCCTGTAACATTTGTATTTAGATGTTGATAGTGCTTTAAACGTTAGATATCTAACGTGGTGATGATGAGAAGAGACTCAAGACTTGAGTAGTAAGTTGAAAATTCAGGGAGGAGAGAGTATCCTGAAGGAAGTGGTGGTCAGCAGTGTCATGTGCCATAGAGAGATCAGTAAATGAGGACTGATAAAATACCAGTAGATTTAGGAGTAGAATATTGGTGACCTTGGAAAGAGGAGTTTCAGTTAAGTGAAGGCTAGAACCTATATGGCAAGGGGTTTATAATTGAATGGGTGGTAATAATTTTTCCTAGGAACTTGCTTTTGAAAGAGAGAAGTAAAGGCACTGACTTGAGTATAGGGTTTGATGAAAGTGTTTCTTTTTTAAAAGGATAATTGTATATATGATACTTTAAGGTTTGCAGAGTGCTTTGTAAATATGATCTCATTTGATCTTCACAACAACCCTGTGAAGCAGGTGCTTTTATTATCCCCATTTTACAGATGAATTGAGGCAAACAGAGGTTAAGTGACATGCTCAGGGTCACAGCTAGTAGGTATCTGAGTTGAGATTTGAACTCAGTTCTTTCTAACTCCAGGCCCAGTATTCTATCCCACCTAGATGGGCAAGGATGGGCAAGATTTAAGTATGTAGATAGCAAAGAAGGATCCACTGGATAAAGGAGAAATAGAAAATTAGGGAGAGTGTGAAGGGATACTGGTTAGGTCATCTTGATTAGAGGTGCTGGAATCCAGGGCACAAATAAGAGGGTTAGTATTGTCAAATAGAAAGGTCACATTATTACCCAGTACTGAGGCCACAGAAGAGAGAATGAGGGCTGCCACTAAGGTGATTTGAAGTGTGTGGAATTCAAGAGGAAAGGGAGCTTACCACAGATGGTCCAGATTTTTCAGTGAAGTATGAGGT
Source organism: Gymnobelideus leadbeateri (assembly GCA_011680675.1). Taxonomy (NCBI): domain Eukaryota; kingdom Metazoa; phylum Chordata; class Mammalia; order Diprotodontia; family Petauridae; genus Gymnobelideus; species Gymnobelideus leadbeateri. The sequence goes on from WOXC01010058.1 coordinate 77,427, forward strand.
AAGGTTCTTTGCTTAGAGTCAGGACGAAGTCATGGCATGTGTGCTTGATAAGAGATTTGGAATAATTACTATGGGGTGTACAGTGTCACCTAACTGAGCCTCAGTTTCCTCATTTGTAATAGCCTTACTACCTGCCCCAGGATTGTTGGGAGGCTCATGGGAAGTAATATATAAAAAGCATCTTGCAAAGTTTAAAGCACTATCAACATATAAATACAATTGTTACAGGGAACCAGGAAAGCTTGATCTTAAATTCACATGCACATACACACAAACACACACATACAGCCAGTGTGAACTTTATCAATACTGCCAACTAATGTACCAAACTAACATCTTTGACCCTCAGTTTCCTCATCTGTAAATGAGTATAATGATAGATGTGGTACTGAGCTCGTGAGGTTGTTATGAAACACAAAGGACATAATGTCTCTAAAGCACTGTGTAAATGTTAAAATCTGCTATTGATCATGGGGTTGGTGGGATGGTGTAGATTTATCATTAGAAGTGGTATTACAGGAAACTGATCTAAGAAGGGATATTCAAACTCTAGGTAGAATGGTAGCTTATATTGAAGTTTTTGCCAATGTAGGTATGATGTAGCTTTAAAAAATATTAATGGCATGTCAGAATTGCCTCATAATAAAATCTCACTAAAATGGACTCTTAGCCCTAGACTCTGTCCTGAATTCCAGTTATATCACCTGCCAGCTGGATATCATTTCCTGGATGACTTGTAAGGCTTTCAAACTCAGTGTGGCCAAAATTGCACTCACTATCTTTCCCCTGTCCTATTTTACCCCTGCCCCTTCTCAGAACTTTCCTATTTCTTTTTTTTTCTTTTTACATTTGAAACATTTAATTTTAAGACTTCGCATTACAGATCCATTCCCTTCCTCCCTTGTCACCCACTCCCTCTGGGAAGATAAGCAATTCAGTATGTGTTGTACATGTATAGCTATGCAAAACATTACCATAGTAGATATAATGTAAAAGACTGCTTATATTTCCCTCTCACCCATCCCACCCCCCACCTGGTCCATTCCCTACTTTGATCCTGTCCCTCTTCGAAAGCGGGTACTTCCAACCTCTCCTCCCCCTACAATGCCTTCCCCTTTATCAACCCCCTCTCATCCCCCTTCCCCCTACTCTCCTGCAGGGTGAGATATCCCATTTAGTATGTATGTGATTCTCTCCCTGAGCCAAATTCAACGAGAATAAGGTTTTGCCTTTTTGCCTTCCTGTTCTTCCCCTCCCCTGCAATTACTTCCCCTTGCCTCTTCTACATGAGATAGTTTACCCTACCCTGTCTCTCCCCATCTCCTCTTGTTACTTTCCTCTCTCACCTCTTAACTTCACCCCTTAAGTATCATCCCTTCCCACCAAATTGGACCTGTGCCCTCTATCCATGTATACCTGTAAACATATATACACACATTCACATATGTATTCATATGTCCATATACCCTTCTTCAATTATTTTCATAACAAGAAAGGTTTCATCAGACACAGTTATTGTTTTTCCATGTAGGAATGTAAATAGTTCAACTTTGATAAGTTCCTTTTGATTTCTTTTCCCTGATTACCTTCTCAAGCATCTCTTGCTTCTTGTGCCTGAATGTCAAATTTTCTATTCAACTCCGGTTTTTTCCTCAAGAATTCTTGAAAGTCCTCAATTCCACTGAATGACCATATTTTCCCCTGAAACAAGATACTCAGTTTTGCTGGGTAGGTGACCCTTGGCTTCAATCCCAGCTCTTTTGCCCTCTGTCATTGTAGAAGCTGCCAGGTCCTGTGCTATTCTGATTGTGTTTCCACAATATTGAAATTGTTTCTTCCTGGCTGCTTGTAGTATTTTTTTCTTGATCTGGGAATTCTGGAACCTGGCTATAATATTCCTAGGCGTTTTCTTTTTGGGATCCTTTTCAGGAGGCAATCGATGAATTCTTTCAACCTCTATTTCCCCCTCTGGGTCTAAAACATCAGGGCAGTTTTCCTTGAGAATTTCTTGAAGGATGATTTCTAGGTTCTTTCTTTGATCATGACTTTTAGGTAGTCCAGTAATTTTAAAATTGTATCTCCTGGATCTATTTTCCAGGTCAGTGGTTTTTCCCATGAGATATTTCACATTGCCTTCTGTTCTTTCATTTGTTTGGATCTGTTTAACAGCATCTTGATTTCTCATAAAGTCATTAACTTCCATTTGCTCCAGTCTAACTTTGAAGGAATGAATCTCCTCAGTGAACTTTTGAGATTCTTTTTCCATCTGGCAAATTTGGCTTTTTAAGGCATTCTTCTCCTCATTGCCTTTCTGAGCCTCTTTTTGCCATTTGAGTTAGTCTATTTTTTAAGGTGTTATTTTCCTCAGTCAGGCTGTTGACTGTCATTTCATACTTTTCTTGCATCTTTCTCATTTCTCTTCCCAATTTTTCTCCCTCTACTCTTATCTGCTTCTTAAGGTCCTCTATGGCCTGTAGCCAGCTTGTATTTTCATTTGGGGTTTTTGGTACAGAAGTTCTGACCTCACAGTCCTCCTCCATGCTTTGAGCCTCTTTGCCCTTAAAATAGGAGTCCAATGTTGAACTTTTCTGTTTATTTTGTTTTATTTGCCTAGGTATGTTGCCACTTAATTACTTGATTTTTAGGCTTGTTGCAACAGTAGGACTCTGTCACCAGACAGGGGAGCTTCCGCCCAAACATGGGGTCTTCACAACTTCTGGAGGTTGGGTGGCCTCTGTAAAGCCTCCACCTGCTCTGGCAAATTGGATACCCACCCCAGATCTCCCCCCAAGACCACAATCCAGATCCAAGCAGGTTAAAGCAAGAGCGATTAGCCCCCAGATTTCTTGCTGGATCTCTCTACATTTTGCAGACCAGGAGCTGGAGCTGCCACTGACGCTGCAAAATGGCCTCTGTGCAGTGTTTCCTCAGCAGCTTTTCACCCCCAGGGGAGGCAGCTTATTCGTTCCCCAAATACTGGTCCCAAAGTCCATAGGGCACTAACCTCTCACTTTGTCCTAGGCATATATGTGCTGATAATTCTGGAATCACCACAGCTGCTGGTGTTCTGGGGTCCCTCCAGCCTGCTGCTGGCCCAGCTGCCCTGGGGCTAAAGCCGAGGCTCACACAGGCCTGGGCTTGGCTCCCAGAGCACTGCTGTGGTCACTCCCTGCAGGGATGCTGGGCTGTCCTCAGCAGGAGGTTAGCTTCTCTGTGTCGTTCTGTGGGTGCTGGGGCTCTAGAAATTGTTCAGATTCCCCTTTTACATTGTTTGGAAGTGGTTGAATTTTCCTATTTCTTTTGAGAATACCAGTGGTTCTCAAAATGTGGTCTAAGGAATCCTACAGATCCCTGAGATCCTTTTAGGCAGGTCCCTGAGATCCTTTTAAGAGATCCTCAAGGTCCCCTCCACTGACATCAAGGCTAAAGAGAAGAGGATTTCAAGATAGCCATTGAAGGACAGCTGGGGTGTCCTGGAACCAGTTCATCAGCACTGTTGTAGTTTTCAGTCTGAGCATTTACATTTTGGAAATTGGCAAATTCTACTAATGACGGATTAATTCATTATTATATTGATTTTGTAGACTTAAGAAAGTGATATGAGGAAATGTTAATAATGTTGATTAAACTATGTCCTAGAGATATTGTTGTTAAAATCTTCACCAGCATTCCAAAGGAGACAACGTAAATAGTGGTCATGATATGACTGAAGAATAAGCAAAGGAGACTGAGAAAAGGGATGGTGGAATAGGTCAGAGGAGAACCAGAAAAAAGAAAGATCATGAAAACCTATAGCAATTAAAGTATCCAGGAAGAATTCAGTGATTGTCAGGTGTTTCAGAGAAGTCAAGAAGGAGGAATATTGAGGAAAGACCATTAGATTTGGAAATTCACTGGTAACAGCTGAGAGCAGTTTCAGTTGTGTGCAGAGTATTATAAGTAGTAGGGGATTTCTAAAGTTTAGAAACTTGTAGTTCCAGAAACAAAAAATGTAATACAGAATGGTGCATGACTGCATAAGAGGAATGTGCAAAAATGCTATGTGATATTCAAGGGGAAGACAGGTCATTGCCAATTATGGAGATCAGGGAAGGTTTCTTGAAATAAGTGGTAGTTATTTAGTTAATAAATGGCATATAAAAGATGAGGAAGAATTGAATAGGCAGGGTAGGTTTAGGAAGAGAAGACCTCATTACTTTTAGTCTTCAGTGAAAAGTTGGCTATATACATATGGGGTTGTTACAGATAAAGGGATTCAGGCTTTAGGAAGGGATTGGATAAGGTGAAGATGAAGGTTGTTTTAGCTAATATATCTTCAGTACTTTAAAACTGGCAAAGCACTTTACATGCTTGATCCCCATTTAATCTTCTGACAGCCTTTGAGGGAAGTCCTAAAGGTATTATTAATCATCCCCATCTTAGAGATGAGGTAGCAGGCTGAGAAAAGTTAAGTGACTTTTACCTACTAAAACTAAGATATGGGATTTTAATTCAGGGCTTTCTGACTTGAAGTCTAGCAGTCTATCCACTATACTTTGCTTTTCTGTACTCTTTTGATTCTGAAATCTTTGAATTCATAAGGTTGTTTGAGTAGAGACTTGTTGGGGATAGAGAGAGGTCTAGGATTATGAAGTATCAGGTATATGATACATTTAGCTTTATTTCTTTGTTCCCTAGTCCAAGGATCAGGCACCTATCATTTTCAGTTTTCTTTGTATGCACCCTGCCTTCATTTCTTTTTGTTTCAAGTATCTGATCCTCCTAACTCTTGTTGAAAACTCACTCCTGAGTTAACTAGTACATATCTTTAACTTTCTCTCCACATATCTTTCTTCTCTAATCACCGCAGCTCATCTCCTTCAACCCTGCATCCATGTCAGATACAAGAGTCAAAATCATTCTTCGATTGAGTGAAAATGGAAACTTTATTAATACTACCAACTTCTTTGCTTAAGAGTTGTGCAAGAAACAGTCTATGGAAATAAAAGAAAAATCAAGTACCTCTTAGTTAAACATACTTAATTTCTTAAACACTGGCACATGTTGAAAAACAAATTTAAAATTATGGCTAGAGTAGCTGTATAGTAGTTGTCTTGAAAGAACAAGAACTAGTTTGAATACTATGTGGTTTGTAACATGTGAATGGAGATCTTAAATTATTTTAAATTTTAATAAAATTTCTGTTGTCACTTGAGCAAAGCATTGTTAGTATAGGCTTTTGGCCTGGGATATGTCTTATAATAAACTGGACACATTAATATGGCTCATTAAAATTGAATTGTACCTCTACTATTTTTTTTCTGGAATTTCTCCATCATTTGTAAGCAGTATTTTATGAATGTGTGTCCTAATATTATTGAAAGCTATTTGTTTTTGTTTGTATGGGGTGCTCCATAAAATGCAATAGCTCTATAGTCTTCATGGGTTTCTGTAGCCAAAAAAATCCATCATTCTGACTAATGTGATGATGAACCTCTCTGAGCTTAATTAGACTAGAACTCAGGTGACAGAGGGACACTCCATTGCTAGACCCATACTTGAAACCTTTCTTTGTTGGTAGATCCCTTGTACCAAAGGTAGTGGTTTGCTGGCACAGACTTTAGGAACATACCTGTCTGGGTGACTAGGTGGCACAGTGAATACAGCACCAGCCCTGGAGTCAGGAGGACCTGAATTCAAATTTGGCCTCAGACACTTAACACTTACTAGCTGTGTGACCTCAAGTCACTTAACCCCCTATTGCCCTGCCTTCCGTCCTCCAAAAAGAAAAAAAAAAGAACATACCTGTGGATATATAGGTTGATATTAATATTAAAAATAATTCATATAATTAGTCAATAAGCATTTATCAAGTACCTGTTATATTCCAGGCACTGGACTAGAGCACAATGAAATGTTCTTTCCTGTCAAAGAGCTTACATTTCAACAGGAGAAGCAACATGTATAGGTGCACATATAAAACAAATATAGTTTACCCTAACTTTGGGAGGTGTGGCACTGGCATCCAGGGAGATCATGACAGGCACTGTTATTACTAGTAGAAATGTTATAAGAGGCAGAGAATAGATTGAAGTGCTTTCTAAGCTTGGAGGACAGGCAATGCAAAGGCACAGAGATGGGTAATGGAGTGTCATGTGTGAGGAGCAGCAAGAAGGTTACCTGGACTAGAGCATGTGTGGTGTTGATTAAAATGTAATAATGTTGGAATGGTATTGTGGATGTCAGGTTGAGGAGAGCTTTAAATGCCAAATTGAGGAGTTCATATTTGAACCCCTAGCTCAGAGGTAGGGAACCTGCAGCCTTGAGGCCATATATGGTCCTCTAGATCCTCAAGTGCAGTGCTTTGACTGAACCCAAATTTCACAGAATAAATTCTAGAGACCACATGTGGCCCTCTAGGTTCTCAAGTGTGTTCCTCTGACTGAATCCAAACTTCACAGAACACATTGACCTCAAGGCCTCAGGTTCCCTACCCCTGCCCTAGGTAATTAAAAACCATTAGAGTGTATTGAGGTTGGGAGAGGGTGAAATGCTATACCTCTGCTTTCTGAAAATTACTTTGGTGGTTGAGTGGAGGATGGGTTGATGAGAGATTTGAGTCAGAGACACTAATTAGAAGACCATTGCAAGGGTCCAGGAGTGGTGAGAACCTCAACCAATGTGGTAATTGTGTGACTGGGGATAAGGTACACAAGAAATGTGGAGTTAGAAAAAACATTTGGCAATTGGATTGGATATGTGGGGTGAGTGGGAGTAAGAAGTTGAGGATGTCACTGAGGTTGTGAACCTTGATGTCTAGAAGGATGATCTTTAATCTTTTGTTCACTTTCATTTCTTAATTCTAAACCATATTTTCCAACGTGTTTTCACTGGGATGATTAAAACAATAGTATCAGGGAGGAATAAAAGATTGCCTTGCTTTCTTAGGACCTTGTGGAGATGAGAGAACATAAATTTGTAGAACACTTGACAGAAGGTTGAAAACTTTCTCTGGTGCTGATCAGCAGCAGGTGAGTAGGAGTAGAGGAGGCACATGGCGACAGGAATCCAGAGTGGACTTTGGTAAGACATGAGCATTGATGAGACTGGTGCCAAAATGCTCAACCAAGGTGAATGGCCTTTTGTGAAATGTTACTGCTCTCTTGAATTGCAAATGCTCATGGAAAAGAATATAACTATTTAGTGTTGAGACTTCACTTATCTGAGGATTTTATTTCTATTCCCATTAAGTAAATAAAGGCCATTAAATTTATGATATGATTTAAACCAAAATTGTGACAAACTTTAAATGTATTCTGAATATGGACACAGGTTTTGAAAACTGTTTGATTACTACAAGTAAAACCAATCTAGGTATCTTGCTTCCTAGCTTGTCTGAGCTTAAAATTATTGGTCAGATACATTAGTCAACAGCTCATCTTATTTCTATCTCAAGGTAGTTTGGAAACAGTAACAGTCCTAAGCATGGTTTTGAGGCAGTAGTAAAGAGCAAGAGAAGCAAGAAGGCTCATTTATCTTAACATCTGGTTTAACTTTAGTCCCATAGTACTTATTGATCAAGCTGGTGCTGCAACAGATAACTGAGGGGGAAGTAAAAGGCCGATGAATTCTAGGAGGGGCAGTTGGTATTTCTTGAAGACCTGTATAGAAACCATAAAGTTTTGAAGTAGATTATTTCTAGAATCCAACTATTATTCCTCTGTATTATGAAAGATGAGAGAATTGAAATCTAAAGTTACGTAACTATTTAATGTTAGAGCTGAGACAGCTAGTTTTCTTCCTAGTCTAATGCTTCCTTCCTTCCTTCCTTCCTTCCTTCCTTCCTTCCTTCCTTCCTTCCTTCCTTCCTTCCTTCCATTCTTCCATCCATCCGTTTTCTTCTCTCTTTCTTCCTCTCTGTCTCCCATCTCCTCTCTCCCTGACCCTCCTTCTTGCTCTTTCTCTCCCTGTCCCTACTTCTCTTTCTCCCTTTCCTTCCCCCTCTATTCCTCTCTTTCATTTCTTTGAGGTAGAGAGCTCTTCAACTGTACTGCAACTTAGTCGTTGAAAGTTACTTGGGGAGAAATAAGTTTAATGACGTGTCAGAGGTTGGACTTCAACCTAGGTCTTATTGACTCTAAAGCCAAGTTTATCTCCTTACCCATGTTCCTTCTTTCAGTGAACTTATATAAAAGATCACATTTATCTAGGTGGCAAAAGTGGCAAAATTTTTAAAGTAAGAGTAGATTTCACAAACATTGTTATTCATGTAAAGTACAGTCCCTAATTAATTTCATTTATGTCTTTAAGTTTGCAAAAATGAATAATCATCCACTTTCATATTCATATTATTAATAATTTTGATTTACTTGATGAACAGTTTACAATTTACAGTACTTTTGTAATTTAAATATTCACTAGACACTAAAATTAAATTACTGGTCTAAAATTGAGACAATAAAGATTAGAAAAACAAACAAACAAGAACCAACCAAAACCTAGTCAAGTTAATCCACTCTACCTGTTTGATTGCAGATTTTTTCCCACACTGATGGGCAGCTATCTGAGGTAGTGATATCCAGTACAATCAACTCTCGATTATCTATGGTAATGAGAGCCAACAATTGCATGGATAATCCTAAAACTATAGTTTCAGCCTCCCTTCCTACCATCTGCTGTGGCCTGAGCATGTGCTTGGGTCTTTGGGGAATAATGTATTTGGGGTGGGGGTGGAGCCTCAGGCTGGCATGGGAGCTGGGTGAGAATATGATCATGCCACCTTGGCCAGAAGGGTCCTGGAGGAGCCTGGGATTGGGACTGTGTGGCTGGAGAATCTTGGGGTGAGGGGGGCCTGCAGCATGCGGAGTGGCTTTGCAGCAGCAGTTAGAAGGATGGGATGGCCAGTAAATAGTAGGTTATGGGAAATCATGCCCATTTGCAGCAGAGTCTCGGCCTTGCTTTTCTGGTCAGTGGGATGTTGAAAGACTGTTAGAGGGCAATGATAGCAGTGGAATAATGCACTAGCTCAGTTTTGCTTGCTGGCCACCCATATTTTTTTACTTGCCACAGGTGTGTGCTAATCTGTAGATTAGATGTAAACATGAAGCAAAGTTTATTTTGAATAAGTGACTGATTTTAGGAATTAAGGATAAATTTATAATCATAGTTTTTAGGGATTTAAAATCTTTCAGGTCATTTTTAACTTTAAACTTAACACTTTAATATAATACAAGAACTTTATGTTATTGGCATAATAAAATCAGAGTATTATGAAGTTGCAAAGTAGGAGTGCTTATATATAGCTCTGAAATTGACAGCTAGATAGAATCTGATAACTTTTCTTTCTTTCCTTCTTTCTTTCTCTCTTTCTTTCTCTCTTTCTTTCTTTCTTTTTTTCTTTCTTTCTTTCTTTCTTTCTCTTTTTTTTTTTGCTTTTTAGAGGGCAGTTGGAGTTAAGTGACTTGCCCAAGGTCACACGGCTAGTTTTTGTGTTAAGTGTCTGAGGCCAAATTTGAACTCGGGTCCTCCTGACTCCAGGTCCGGTGCTCTATTCACTGTGCCACCTAGCTGCCCTTTCTTTTTTTTAAAGCAATTGGAGTTAAGTAACTTGCTCGAGATTACACGGCCAGTCATTATTTATGTGTGGGTGCTCATTTTCTGAGGCAAGGCCTGATCCAGGGTCCTCCCAATTCTGGGGCAGCGCTCTTACTCACTGCACCACCTAGCCATGCCTAACTTTTCTTTCTTTAAAACAAATGTTATTCACTAATTTTCTTTATTTATGGTCAAATAAATTACATTTTTAATATGCTTAATCCTCTTTCGAAAATCTGGAAGTGCATAATTTTACTCAGAAATGTTTGTTAAAAATAAAAACAAACAAAACAAACCAGGACTATAAATTACTAAAAATTATGTGAAAACTTATAATTTTCAGCTGTTTTAAATGGGCATTTTCTGTTCTACAAGATAAGTAACTTAAAAGGATGAAGTTGTTCTGAGGTAAATTGCAGTATTTCTATCTAAAAACTTTTGCCCATCTTCATTTTACAATCTTAAAGGCTAAAATATTTTAATCTTTTTACTCAAAGTATTATACAAAAATTTATTATTTATAGTTGGCTACTATTTTAGGGTCCAGTTTGCTGTTATGTTTGTATGACCTTACACTTTTATTGTAACCAGTAAGATTTTAATGGTACTTTTTTCATTTATAAAATTTTTGTAGGTTGAATAAAATGATTTTTCTAATTTTGTAAAATGATAAATCTTTAAAAAAAGTACATTTGAATATGGTTCAAATAGTAACATGAACTGATGACTACTTGATTGTTTATATTGAACTGAAGAGTATCTGTGATCTAGTATCATGAAGATATGTTATAGTTTTAAATTAATGTAACCATTTATCTTTTCTATATCTTCTATCTATAATGTTATGAATAAGTTAGATCAGATAGAAATTATTTTCTGAGGATTTACATTTCTAGAACCTGGCCATAGACAATTTACTGAGACGCTCAATCCATATGTAATGCTTGTCCCTTCTAGATTTTACATAACTCAATTAGACATAGTTATTTTAGAAATTTCTTTCTTTTTTTAGAGCAACAATTTTATGCTTATTTATTTTCATTTAATTTTAGTATTTAATTTGGGTTGTATGACTCTGGGCAAGTCACTTAACCTCTGTTTGCCTTATTTCATTCAACTGTAATGGTAACTGGAGTGGTGCTATCCCCTACCTCCCAGAGCTGTGAGGATTAAATGAATTATCTGTATAGCCCTTAGCACAGTGCTTGACATAGTAGGCATTATATAAATGCTACTTATTGTTGTCATCATCATCATCATTATCATCTTTGGGGGAGTAGTTGAAATGAGTAAGATTTTTCTTGAAAAAAAAAAAACGTTCAATTTCTGATGAAAAAAAAAAGAAATGGTTCCATTTACCTAAGAACCATTCAGCAAAAACTGCTGATTATCAGATATTCCTCAACTGCTTCAGAGTTGGAGAGACTTCAGTGTATTCTGGTATCATTGCTGTCAAGCTTCTCTTCTGCTGAACAACTGGCCTCTTTTAACCAAATGTAAACTTTTAAGATTATATTTTTACCTTTAAAAATAAACAGATAAACTCCCCCCAAATGATTAAAAGCTTAAGTGTTAAGGTAAGAGTTTATTAATCTTTAATTTAAAAATATACATTCATGTTGGGTGGTCTGGACCTTTACTACTTTTGGATATGGATATAGAGAATATATGGATATAGAGAATATATATGGATATAGAGAATAGAGGGGGGAGTGGGCTTGGCCTTTTTAAAATTTTGATGTTATTGCTACAGCTTAACTTCTGAATGAAAAACATTTATGCTGTATTTGCAGGGCTGCTTAATAATATGACTATGGTCACTTAATGTTTTCTTTCTAGTATATGGTTACATCTTTTTATGTCAAGACCTTTTTCTCTAAAGTGGCACAATAAATGTTAGTAAGTTACTTTTCTGAGAATTTACAAAGCAAAATCCAGACATTTTAAATGTTTCATTATTAAACAGCCTGATTTAATGTTTCTGAATGTTTTATTTTATTTTGTTTTTTGGAGGGAATGGTTGTGGTGAATAGAGGTATTCCCAGTAAAGCCTTATCTTCTTTAATGTTTAGAGGAACATCTTGGGGCAAGCATAAAAATGCAGTATTGGGGAACATAAAAAAATATACTCTTTAGAAGTTAAAAATAACCCATTGGCATTTTAGAAACCTAAATTTGAACAAAACCTTTAAACTTCTGATAGTGGAATCAGTATATATATATATATATATATATATATATATATATATATATATATATATATATATATATATATATGTGAATGTGATAGCAGTAAGGTGAAATAACTCAAGGTGCCCAGCATTTTCTTTTCATTCTTCTGAACATTGACTAAATGATCATAATTATCATCATCAAAACACTTTTAAGTCTCTGTCTAAATTGGGTGCTATGATAAGAATGAATTAAGTAAATACAATTCCTGATTAAGAATTCACAAAGACTTGACATAAATGACAAGCATGGCTGCAGTGCATGCTATATATGTAAGGAGGATATTTATTTATAAGGTTGTGAATAAATAAATAAAAAACATGGGAAGTTTGTGTTGTGAAAAAATACCGTAATATTTTCAATTAGTTGTAGAAGGTAAGTCCTGATTTTGGAGTTATAGGACCTGAATTATAACAGTGACTGCTACTTAACACCTTTGTGACCTTGGGCAAGTCACTAGCCTTTAGCTCTTTTACCTGTAAAATGAAAGGGGTAAACTAGAGGACTTGTAAGGACCCTTCTTATTCTTATATATTTCACTGAGGATGTGGGATATCTTGGATTTGTTCCAGTGAATTATGATAGTAGTGGCAATGGCAGCTGAGGAAGTAGTGGAATCGGGTTGGAGGCCATTGCAACAGAGGAGAGAGAATATGTAAATGTAACTTGGCAAAAAAGCAGCTTTAATAGATGAAAAGGGTAGATATATTAGTAATTATCACTTTTCTAGAAATCAATTCTCTCATTCTAGCCATAGAAATTTAGCAAATTAAATATGTTCTATAGTATATTAAGTATAATGTAAGTATCTCATAAACAAAACAAGTAGATTGATGAAGTATTCAATATACTCAAGTGAAATTATTGAACTACTTAATGCGCTTAATGTTATGTTAAAAATAGGAATCTTTGGTGAACGTCTTTAAATAGAAGAATATGGACAAATTTTCTCCTCACATTAAATTAATTTTATTAGTAAATGGGCATTTTATCATTAGTAGGAAGTATATTGGGAATTTGCTAAAATTTGACTAAAAGTTTTGTGACATTTAACATTTACTACTTTAATGTGTGTTGGGGAATATTAAGTAGAGAAAAATAATTCTCACAGTTTAAAAGAATTTTCTGACTAGACATGAAATAGGTATAATTCAGTACCTATACATGATGATGACTTTACCGCATGGAGATTTGGGGGAGAAACATAAGATACAAAAAAAAATGATCACATTCACATTTGGTATAAAATCATTATATGAGCATATTTATATTCATGTATATGTATATGTATTTACATGCATACAAAAGATATTTTTTGTTTTTTTTCACATTGTATTTTACAGACGGTCGATATTCATAAAGAGAAAGTTGCAAGGAGAGAAATTGGTATTTTGACTACCAACAAAAATACTTCCAGAACCCATAAAATTATTGCTCCAGCCAACTTAGAACGACCAGTTCGTTACATTAGAAAACCTATTGACTATACAATTTTAGATGATATTGGGCATGGAGTAAAGGTATGTACCATGTTTTGTCAAAAGTGATTGAGAAAGTTTCAGAAACCGAACAGCTTGATTATATAATATGTTCTTTACCTCTTGTAGTATACTAACAGGTTCTGATCTTTGTAAAGCTATAAAATTCCCTTTCCTTCTGCTATTTACCTGTTTTACCTCTTTTTGTAATTGGTGCTTATCCTTTAAGGTTACCTAAATTCTCAAATTAAAAATTATTCTTCTTTACATGAATTGTATTGCTTTAATCTATTATGGTAATATCGCATGTGATGTGGTATATGAATGTCTTAGTTTTCTGATTGTAGATTTTAAATTCTTGAATATACAAATTATTCATATTATGATTGACATATTCCATTTAGAAAATTTGTTAGCCAGGTTATTGACTTCATTTGTTAAAAAAAATTTTTAGGTGAAAGACCCCTTTGAATTTTTTTTTTTTAAGCAATTGGGGTTAAGTAACTTGCTCAAGGTTACACGGCTAGTCATTATTTGTGTGTGGGTGCTCATTTTCTGAGGCCAGATTCGATCTCGGGTCATCCCAACTCCGAGGCCGGCGTTCTTACTCATTGCGCCACCTAGCCGCCCCTTTTAGGGCCATTGGGGTTAAGTAACTTGCCCAAGGTCACACGGCTAGGTTTTTTTTTTTGTTTGTGTGGATTAAGTGTCTGAGGCCGGATCCAAACTCAGGTCCTTCTGACTCCAGGGCTGGCGCTCTACTCACTGCGCCACCTAGCCGCCCCTCCCTTTGAATTTTTTCAAAATAATTTTTAAGTACCAAGGCTTTTAAAAAATAAAAAGTGAACATGTAGTAGATAAATTATTGCTAGTACTTTTATGCTAATTTTGACTTAAAGCCATAAAAGCATTTAAAAAATATTAAACTACATGTTTTATATAGATTGATTCATTCAACAGATACTTGAGCTCCTACACCATGCAGAGGTTGGTGTTATACATAGAGGACATAGAGGATAAGGATGGAGTACAGAATACAAAGAAATATAAGACATGGTCCCTGCCATCAAGAAGTTTTACTTAACACATTTTTAAGTGACAACCTCATGCAAGGTACACTCTACTAACCACTAGGGACCCTCTGTCTTGGAAGCTTATATTCAAAATTTGTTAGTATTAAGATTTTTTAAAAGATCTTTTGTATAAGTGATTCAGAGTATAAAGATTTAAGGTAAGAGATTTATTCTTGTGTAAAATGTTACCCGTGAGGAGCAAAGAATTATTATGCTTTGGTCCTTGAAAAAAACCAGTTGTTCTTTTATATCATCTCCAAAGTAGTACACAAGACCATGACATTTTTTTGGATGAGTAGACATTTTATAATAATTCACTTAATTACACCATGAAATATAACCTTTTAAAATATGACTTTGAAATTAAAAAGTTAAATGTTAAGAAAGTGAGAGAAAATGAGTACAGTTTGTTCTGAACTTGCAATAGATATAGCCATTGATTAAATAAAAAGCAGAGAATTCTGTGACTTCCATCTTTGTATTAAAGCACAGTACTTAACACAGTCACTTAATAAACACTTTGATTACATGTTAATTTTATAAAAATTTAGGATTGTATATACAATTCATGCAATTATGAATAAACATAATTCATGCAATCTTTGTTAGTAATTGGACAAAAATGAATACCATTCTAGTTAGAAATAAAATGGAATCTTTTCCCATTTAGTTTGAATCGGAAAGTGAAAATGTAACATGGGTGTTGTGTGTTAAGTCCAACATCAATATGGGGAGTGCCCAAGATTAAGAGGTGACAAGGCTGCCTAATTAGGGGGGGGAGAACTGATGTAGGTTGGAAAAGCAGAGCAGGTTAAAGGAGCCATGAGTAGATTATTCACTTCTAGTTTGGGTGAGATAGGGAGACCCATTTTCCCTACATCCTGTTTCCCCTGATAAACAAATATTGTAACCTTCCTAACTCTAGAAATATTTTAATTTACTATAATTATCAGGAATTTGGCTTTAGTGTAGACTTGAGTATATTTAGGTTGCTCTACAAAGAACATTTGCTAAACCATGTGCAACCCAGGCAATTTCAGTTTTTGGAAAGGTAATTAATAATGAAAATCTAATCTAGCTTGGAAAACCTGTTGTGATTTATCAAAGATTAGAAGCAAGTAAGAATACCTGGAGTACTACTTAATTTTAATAATGAAAAGACACTTAGAGAACGTAAAATAATGAATTTGTGCTTCACAGTTTCAGTGAATAAGATGTGATTACTTTTCATTTCTTGTTTTATTCTCAAAATAAAGTGTTAGTGCTATAGGATACCAGACTTTTCACTTGTGAGTCTGTTAATCTGGGGACTTGTATATAGTTAAGTACTTTTAAGTTTTGAATGAAGCAGTGTCTTTTAAATAGTTTCATCTTTTAAAATCTCCTGTTCATGACACATTCTGCTTTAAATCACTCTTTCTATGATCTATTGAAACATTATTTTGTTAATGCTGAATGCTTAACTTTGTTTTTCTTTCTTTTTTCCTTTCTCTTCATATCCTGAAGTTCCAACTAACCTTTCAATGCTTTTTTTCCTTACCTCTTTTATTTGCTCCATTTATGCATTAAGTGGTTGCTTAGATTTAAGGTAAGAGATTCCAGGGCTGGATATCCATTCTTTATTCTTATACAGAATGTTACATATGGGGAGTAAAGATAGAGCGCTGATCCTTTAAAGAAATCACTTGTTCTCTGTCATGTCTTTCATATCTTTGTCTTCAGGGTAGTAGGCAAAACTATTACTTTTTTAGATGAGTAAGCAGTTCATAATGATTCATTGAATTACAACAAACATAACCTTCTAAAATATGACTTTGAAAAATTAAGCTAGTTGAATGTGAACAAAATGAGTACTTTTTTCTTGAATTTGCAATAGGAGTAACATTGAAGGAGAGATCTGTTATTGTGTTTTATTCCTCCCCCTGTGTAATGTTCTTTTTATCCTATATACGGTGTGCTTTATATAGTTTGCAGCTGTGTTCCATTATTTGTTAATGAATGTGAAATATTCAGATATTTAAATTTTATGAAACTGAAATGACTCGACACTTTTTTGTGTTTTTTTAAAAGTTGCAGTATCATAGTTTTTTTTTGGAGGAAATATTACCTTCCTTCCCATTACGGTATTTCCTTAATTTTAATAGAGCTTCTCTTAATGGAATTTTTAGAACATTGAAAGTCATGATATGTAAAATGTAAAAAGTTACAGATGTCATAATGTCACGCACTGTGCTAAAAACTTGGAGCAAAATGTAGATTGAGAAAATGATTTCCTTTGTAATTTGTTTCAATAGTATTTGAGTACTTTTTTTTTAAATTCCCAATGAGTTGAAGAAATTGTACAATAGATCTTGACAAAACATTACTTTCATTCCTTTTCTTCATTTCCTGCCTCGTATTTCCATTTTAATCTTTCCCTTTTCTCCTGCATTTTTTGTTCTGTGAATTTATAAAATTATTTTTAGTTGATAATACAGTAGTTAGGAAAATGAGTTATAACCTCTAAAATGCTGCTATGAAAATCCTGTTAATACTATTAACTTTATAGGACTGGTCTATTTTAACTCTGAATTTTCATGTCCTTAGAATTTTGTGTGAAAACATTTACTGTTTAGCAGAATAGTGTCATTTTAAAGAAATCTTTGTATAGGTTCAGTAAATTTGACCACTTTGCATAAGCCAAAGAAAAAATACACTCCATTACAGATAAATGACAGATCCTTTTTTATTTGTAAGGAAAAACAACTTTGTTTTTCTTTGAAAGTAAAACTTATTTTATACATAGAATAGTACAGCTTTGTTCATATTTTCCCCTCTTATCCCCTTGATCCAAATCTGTCTGCCTGGTTTTTTTATTTGAGCTCCAACAAGAGAATTTCCTTTGGCATTATTTATGTTATGTCATACAGATCTCAATATATAGTCTGAAATCTCACTATATCAAACCTTTCAAGTTCTTTTATTTAGTTGTAAAAACTTCTCCTTGCTTTTCTTTTCTTTTCTTTTTTTTTTTTTTTAAAGCAATTGGGGTTAAGTAACTTGCTCAAGGTTACACGCTAGTCATTTTTATGTGTGGGTGCTAATTTTCTGAGGCCGGATTTGATCTCGGGTCATCCCAACTCCGAGGCCAGTGCTCTTACTCACTGTGCCACCTAGCTGCCCCACCTCCTTGCTTTTCAATTTTCTCAACAATTAAAACTTTTTTTTTCAATTAACAAACATCTGCCCTCTTTCCTACCCCTTACCTTTCGCTATCTGGGGTTATGGGATTAGGGGAATGTGGAGTAGGGGGGATAAAAAACAAGAAAAACCTAGCAACAAACATGTCAAGCAAAACACATTCCGAGGTTAACCATGTTCAAAAGTGCTTATCTCATTCTCCATAGCTATTCCATCAATTCTTTGTCAGATTCTACATCAAGGGTCTTCTGAAATCTTGGCCAATCACTGTATTGATGAGACTTGTTAAATCTCCCAGAATTGTGTGTTTTTACAATGTTGTTTTAAAATATAAATTATTTTCCTGTCCCTTCTTCCTTTTGCCTCTATCCAAAGTGAAGTTCAAGTGACACTCTCTCCCTTTATCCCTTCCATGTTTGAATGGACTTCTGCTTTTGCCCCACCATTATGTGAGCTATGTCCCTGCTTTTCTACTCCTCTCTTCCTTAGCTTAACCTTTACCCCCACTCTTTTTCCCTTTAAGAGCATCAAAATTTTCTAGCTATTTGAAGTGTTTGTGCCTTTGAACAGGAACCTCTGGACATTGTCCACTCAGGTGTTCTTATTTTGGACTTTCTTTCAAGAGGCGACCAGTGAATTATTTCTGTTGTCAGTTTGCCCTCTGATTCTAAGAGGTCTGGGCAATTTTCTTTCAGGATTTCTTGAAATATGATATATAACTTCAGCTTTTGGTCATGACTTGACAGTAATCCAGTGATTCTTAAATGATCTCTATCTCTTCCAGGCTAGTTGTTTTTGATACTTTCTTCAGTCATTTGATTTGTTTTGTTATTTCTTGCTGTCTAATGGAGTCATTGTCTTCTTTTTAGTCTTTTCTAATTTTCAGGGAGTCTGTTACTGGGTTACAGTTCTGAGATAAAGATTTAATATACATTTCTATGTTATATGGATTTTGGTTTACCCTGATCAGTTTGGATTTCCAAGGTTTTAAAGGATGTGCCCTAGACCAATGGCATCAAACTCAAATAGAAAAGATCCTTATGGGCAGCATATTGACTTAGAAAACCACATATTTGCATCATCTCTATTTCATTGTTTGATTTTGTTTTGTTTTGGTTAAACATTTCCCAATTATACTGTAATCTGGTTCAAACTCTTGAGTCTGACACTTCTACCAGTCTAAAATTTTACTTTTGAGTTTTACTTATCATAGCATGGAGGCAGCCTAGGACTCCTGAAGCCTATTTCAATGGAGTAGAAACTCTTGCTAGGTAAGCTAGAAGGATATGGTATATGGGATGGACTGTATATCATGTGAAGAGCAGTTTATCTCATCATCTGATGAACTTGCTGTGTACTGTAACTTATGAAGACAGCCTACAGTTTTAGTGCAAGGTGCTGTATTGAATTATGGCATCTTAGCTATATATAGAGTATATTTACATATTGCTTTATGATTTGCAAAATATTGAACATACAGGAACTTATTTGGTTTACAGCTACCCTAAGAGATTGTTGCTATAGTTATAATCATTCCCACTGTATAACTAGGGAATTCAAATTAGTGATTTTCTGTGACTTTTCAGTGGTCCCCAACTAGTCATTGTTAAAACTGTATATAGAACCTTGTTCTCTCACAATCACAGGTTCACCCCTCTTCCTACTCCAGCATACAACATGTCCACTAAAGTAGAGAAATATATGAATTACATACAGAGTGATCATGTCTCAAAATAAGACAAGAATTAGGAATGCAAACCATAGGCAGGTTGAGGCCTCTGACTCCTTGAGGTTTTGTTGCTGAGTCTTCAGGGTGCTGAGGAGCACTTGTTTGTTATCCTCCCTTATAACAAATAAATATAGTCAAGCAAAACAAACCTGCATATTGGCCATCTCTAAAAACATAACTTATTATGCATTTCTAGTCCATCACCTTTCTAGCAGGAAGTACAGACATGCTTCATCATCTGTCCTCTGGAGTTGTAGTTGGTTACTACAGAATTCTTATGTCTTTGGAAATTGTTTTTCTTTTATAATACTGTGGTCATTTTATAAAATATTTTCCTGCTCATTTTACTTCATCATTAATTCATATAAATTTTTACTGTTTTCTTAATCCATTTCATTTGTCATTTCTTAACTTAAAGTAATATCCCATTACATTCATGCAACATACTTTTGGTTCTAGTCTTCTGCAATTAAAAGAAGTATTGCTTTCAATATTTTTGTCCTCTTTCTTTGTTTCTCTGGGGAATAGGCCTACTAGTGGTATCATTGAGTCAAAAGGTCTGTTCAAGTTAGTAAATTTGGGGAACAGCTCCAAATGTTTTTTTCAGAATTGTTGGATCAGTTCATAGCTCCATCAACAGTGCTGTGTACCTGTTTTCCCACAGCCACAAATAACAATTGTTATTTTCCCTTTTTTTGTAACACTTATCAGTTTGATGGGCGTGAAGTAGTAACTCAGACTTGATTTAATGTCTCTGTGTATTAGTTATTTAGAGCATTTTTTCACATAGCTATAGATAACAGGGATTTCTTTTTTTTTGAGGACTGTTAGTATCCTCTGACCAGTTACCTATTAGATTTTAGTTTTTGCTTCTATATATGTGAATAAGTTCTTATATATCTTGGATATGATGATAATAGTAATAATAACAGCTAGCGTTTACATATTGCTTTAAGGTTTATGAAGTACAAATATCTCATTTCGTCCTTTGTCATAGAAACCTGCTACAAAGCTATTTTCCCTTTTAACTTTCCTTACTAATGTTAACTGAATTGGTTTCATTTGCTCAGAAACTTCAATTTTATGTAATCCTGATTGTCCACTTTAACTCTCTGGAACTCTCTACCTCTTGCTTGGTTAAGAATCCTTCCCCTCTTCATAGTTGTGAAAGATATCTTCTTCCCTGCTCTTTTGTCTTGTTTGTGATATGACCTTATATATATGTATGTATGTATGTATGTATGATGTCTTGTACACATTATGGACTTATTCTGTGAAATACTAATTTCTGCCAGAATACATTGCAGTTTTCTTAGCAGTTTTTGTTGACTACTGAGTCCTTAACCCACTAGTTAAGGTCATTTGGTTTATTGAACATGATACTACTGTGTTCCTTTGCTGTGGATCTTGCATACCTGATCTGCAATTCTGATCAACTTTTCCAGTTTTTTAAACAGTTCAAATAGGTTTGAGACTTACTCCTTTGTAGAGATCAGGTCCTCAGGCTCTTTTTCTTTCTATTTGTTTTCATTATTTCCTTTGAAATTCTTGCTCTGTTGTGCCTCTAGAGGAATTTAGTTGTTATTCTTATCTTTTTGTAGTGATCATTTCATAGCTTTATTGGCATAGCAATGAATCTGTAAATTAATTTAGGAATGATAATTATTTTTATTATATTAGTTTGCTCTAGCTATGAGTAATTAATATTCCTCCAATTATTTGGGTCTGCCTCTTTTTTTTTTTTACTGTAAAGAGTATTTTGAGATTATAGTCACATAATTCCTGTGTGAATCTTGGTAAGTGAACTCCCAAGTATTTTATATATTCTTTCTTTTTTTTTCTTTTTGGAGGGGTAAGGCAGGGCATTTGGGGTTAAGTGACTTGCCCAAGGTTCACATGGTTAGTTTGTGTGTGTTTGTGTGTGTGTGTGTGTGTGTATGTCAAGTGGCTGAGACCGGATTTGAGCTCAGGTCCTCTTGACTCCAGGGCCTGTGCTCTATTCACTGCGCTACCTAGCCAACCCTATATACATTCTTTAGTTATTTTAATTTGAATATCTTTTTCCATTTCTTCCTGTTGCCTGTTTTTGATAATGTACACATAGCTTGATGACTTACACAGGATTATTTTTTATCTTGCTACTCTGTAGATGTTACTGTTTCAGTTAAATTTAGTAGAATATTTTGTGTTCTCTAAGTAGGCCATTGTATCATTTGCAAAAAGCGTTAATTTTCCTCCTTCTCAGCATATGCTTATTTCCACAATTTCTTTTTCTTGTTTACTATACTGTCATTGCTTGAACTATATTAAATAATGATGATAATGTATAGCTTTCCTTTACCCTTGATCTCTCTGGAATTCTCTATTACATATAATTCTTATTCTTGGTTTTATATAAATCATATTTACTCTGCTTAGGAAAATGCATTTATTCCTATGCTACTTAGTGGTGTTTTTTTTAACGGATGGGTATTATTTTTTTGTCAAAATCTTTTTCTACGTTTTTATATAGCATGAAATTTTTTTGTTTTTGTTATTATATTTAGTTGTCTTTGTTATTAGTCCTTTATGTTTATCATATTTCATAATATTGAACCAGCCATTCATTCTTAATAACATGCCAAACTCATCATAGTGTATAATCTTTTTAATATGTCATTTAGTCTCTTTGTGATATATTTTATTTAATATTTTAATGTGATATTCGTGGGGATGATTAGTTTATTTTTATCTGCTTTGTCTCTCTCTGATTTATGCATACCATAAATGAATCATTAATGAATTTTGAAGGATCCCTCTACCTTTTTTGTGAACAATTCAATAAAACAATCAAACAAATTGATTGTTTCTTTGTGTATTTGATAGATCTAATGTAGTCTTGCATCTTTTTTGTCTGGGAATTCATTGATGACTCATTTACTTTTTTTTTTTAAACAAATGCTTTATTAACTTCGTGTTTTACATCATTCATTTCTGCCAGATTTTGAGTTACAATCATTTTCCCCCCATTATTCCCCTACCCAACCTCCCAGAATAGCAGTCCCACAAGACATCGCTTCCTCCAATCTGCTCTCTCCCATACCCCCATCGACTTTTCCATTAGAGGAAGGTGAATCTTTGTGTCCCAATGCCTGCATATCTTATCTCCCAATTACAAGCAAAAGAGTATTAATAATAGTATTTATATATATTTGAAACATTTAATGTTACTACCTCGAATTTCAGATCCATTTCCTTCCTCCCTTGTCACCCATTCCCTCTGGGGAGATAAGTAATTCAGTATATGTTGTACATGTCTAGCTATGCGAAACATTATCATAGTAGATATATTGTACAAGGCTGCTTATACTTCCCTCCCACTCATCCCACTCCCCCACCTGGTCCATTCCCTACATAATCCTGTCCCTCTTCTATAGTGGGTACTTCCAACCTCCCCTCCCCCCAAGGATGCCCTCCCATCCATCATCCCTCCTCTCATCCCCCTTCCCCCTATCCTGCTGCAGGTTGAGATATCCCATTTAGTATGTATGTCATTTTTTCCCTGAACCAAATTCAATGTGAATGTGGTTTTGCCTTTTTAGCCTTCCTTATTCTCCCTCTCCTTTGCAACCACTTCCCCTACATGAGATAGTTTACCCTACCATGTCTCTCCCCATCTCCTCTTGCCACTTTCCTCTCTCACCTCATAATTTCATCCCTTGAGTATTCTCCTTCCCAACAAATTCAACCTATGCCCTCTATCCATATATAACTGTAACCATATACACACACACTCACATATGTATTCATATGACCACACCCCCTTCTTCCATTATTTTCATAGTGAGAAAGATATCATTAGTCACAGTTACTGCTTTTCCATATAGGAATGTAAATAGTTCAACTTTGATAAGTTCCTTTTGATTTCTTTTTCCCTGATTACCTTCTCAGGCATCTCTTGCTTCTTGTGTCTGGATGTCAAATTTTCTATTCAACTCTGGTTTTTTCCTCAAGAATGCTTGAAAGTCCTCTATTCCACTGAATGACCATATTTTCCCCTGAAACAAAATATTCAGTTTTTCTGGGTAGGTGACCCTTGGGTTCATTCCCAGTTCTTTTGCCCTCTGGAATATCATATTCCATGCCCTTCGATCCCCTCAGTGTAGAAGCTGCCAGGTCCTGGGCTATTCTGATTGTGTTTCCACAATATTGAAATTGTTTCTTCCTGGCCACTTGTAGTATTTTCTCCTTGATCTGGGGATTCTGGAACCTGGCTATAATATTTCTGGAGTTTTCTTTTTGGGATCTTTTTCAGGAGGTGATCTGTGGATTCTTTCAACCTCTATTTTGCCCTCTGGATCTAAAACATCAAGGCAGTTTTCCTTGAGAATTTCTTGAAGGGTGATTTCTAGGTTCTTTCTTTGATTATGGCTTTCAGGTAGTCCAATAATTTTAAAATTATCTCTCCTGGATCTATTTTCCAGGTCAGTGGTTTTTCCCATGAGATATTTCACATTGCCTTCTAATCTTTCATTTGTTTGGTTCTGCTTAACAGCATCTTGATTTCTCATAAAGTCACTAGCTTCCATTTGCTCCAGTCTAACTCTGAAGGAATGAATCTCCTCAGTGAGCTTTTGAGATTCTTTTTCCATCTGGAAAATTCAGCTTTTTAAGGCATTCTTCTCCTCATTGCCCTTTTGGGCCTCCTTTGCCATTTGAGTTAGTCTATTTTAAGGTGTTGTTTTCCTCAGTCAGGCTGTTGACCCTCATTTCATACTTTTCCTGCATCCTTCTCATTTCTCTTTCCAATTTTTCCTCCACTTCTCTTATTTGATTTTTAAAGTCCTTCTTAAGGTCCTCTATGGCCTGCAACCCGCTCATGGTTTCCTCTGGGGCTTTTGGAGCAGGACTTCTGACCTCACAGTCCTTTTTCTGCTCTATGCCCCCAAAATAGGAGTCTAGGGTTGCATTTTTTCTGTTTCCTTTGCCTTGGCATGTTGCCACTTAATTACTTGACTTTTGGGCTTGTTGCCACACTATGGCTTTAAGGCCAGCTAGAGGAATTTTCGTCCCGAACGTGTGGGGGGCAACTTCCGTTTCTGGCAAGCTGTAAACCCACCCACAACTTCCACCCTAGATCACAATCCAGATCCAGGGAGGTTAAAGGAAGAGCGATTACCCCCCAAGACTGATCGCTGGATCTCCCTACATATTTGCAGGCTGGGAGCGGGAGCTGCCTCTGAGAACTACAAAATGGCGTTTGTCCTCAGCGGCTTCTAGCCCCCAGGGGAGGGAGCTGACGCATTCCCCAAATACAGGTCCCAAAGTCCATAGGACACTAACCTCTTACTTTGTCCTAGGCATGTCTATGTTGATAATTCTGGAGTCGCCAGGGTTCCTGGTGTTCTGGGGTTCCTCCAGCTGGCTGCTGGCCCTGCCGCCCTGGGGCTAAAACCTCGGCTCAGGCGGACCTGGGCTCGGCTCCTGCGCTCTGCGCTCTGCGAGCTGCCAGGTCCCAGACCACTGCGCTGGTCCTTCCTGCAGGGCTGCTGGGCTGTCCTCAGCGGGAGGTTAGCTTCTCTGTGTCGTTCTGTGGGTGCTGGGGCTCCAGAAGTTGTTCAGAGTCCCCTTTTACATAGTTTGGGGGGAATATGGGGGCAGAGAGGCTTGGATGAGCTGTTTCTACTCTGCCATCTTGGCTCCGCCCCTTGTACAATCGACTCATTTACTTTCTTTTCTGAGACTGATCTTTTAAACTAGTCTATTTAAAAAAAATTTAGGGATCATATATTTTTGTAAGTATTCATACATCTCCTTTG
This sequence comes from Gymnobelideus leadbeateri, assembly GCA_011680675.1. Classification (NCBI taxonomy): domain Eukaryota; kingdom Metazoa; phylum Chordata; class Mammalia; order Diprotodontia; family Petauridae; genus Gymnobelideus; species Gymnobelideus leadbeateri. The sequence continues at coordinate 102,490 of WOXC01010058.1, forward strand.
TTAACAGTTTAGTTGGCACAGAGTTGGCCAGAATAATTTCTAATGATTGCCTTCTCATTTGTAAATTCTCCTTTTTCATGTTTTTGTGATGGCAGCTTGATTTTCCTCTTTTTTAAGAATTGGGTAGTGATGAGGATCAAGTGATACTTGCTCCCTCCATGTTTTTATACTTGTCTTCTAATATACCCCAATTGTTTGAAAATAATAAATTATACTCCTTGCTTTTTCTTTTCTTCTCTAGTCTGTTCTTTTTTCCTTCTATTTTCTTTGCTCTCTTAAGGCCATTACAACTGAACCAAAAAAACCCCCACTCCTAGTTCATTTGTGACCCTTAAGATTATTATGATTGTAAAGGGATGTTTTTCTCTGTTTCTCTTATTAGAATGTAAATACTTCATTATTATTTTAACTTCTTCCTAAATTACCCCTTGGCCTATTTTTCCAGGTAAGTTATTTTTGATAGATACCTACCTTATTTTTCTCCTATTTTTTTCATTGTTTTGACTCTATTCTCTCTTTTTTTTTTGCCCTTTTTTAAAAGGGCAATTGGGGTTAAGTGACTTGCCCAAGGTCTCACGGCTACTTTTTGTGTTAAGTGTCTGAGGCCAGGTTTGAACTTGGGTCCTCCTGACTCCAGGGCCAGTGCTCTATTCACTGCACCACCTAGCTGCCCCCTTTTGACTTTATTCTAATATTTCTTATTGTGAGTTCTATTTCAATTTTTAGGGGACTCACTATAGATTTCTTAGCCTCTGTTCTAAGCTATTTATTACTGCTCTTGTTTCACTTATGATTTAATTTCTTTCACATACTCTTGTAGTCCTTGTGTCCAAACCATTTTTTCTCTGAGTCTAATGATAATGATAATTGTTCTGAAATTACTCTTTTATTGTTAAGTTTACCTTTTGGGCATTCTTTGATATATAATATTTCTTCATAATGTTTGGTGCTCTTGTTGCTGGCTTCTATCTCACTCGGCGTTGTACTTATAGCACTGGTATGCTTCAGTGTATCCTCTGCAGTCTTCTGGTCTCCCTGAGGTATATCCCTTGTCAAGGAGCTGTTGTGGGTTTTTGTTTCTCATAGGGTATCCTTAGTAATTGTATTGCTGAAGGCTTCAGGCCTGTTCCCTTCTTATCTGACTTCCTTGCTGGGGAAATCCTATTCCCTCTTCTTGCCATCTGTGTCTTCTTGGGTAAGAGGGTGGTGTGAGTGCCTTGATGAAAGATAAGAGAATGAGAGCAATGTTTTAATTTGAGTGGGAAGAGGCAAAATGTTTTGAGGCCACTAGAAGCATTTCTTACTACTATGGTCTTAATTATGCCTCCATGCTCTTAAGTCTGGCATTGATTGCCTTTGAAGAGCAACTTTTAGCAAAGTTGATCCACTTAAGGACAGAGACAGGTTGTGAGGGAATCAACTAATTTTCTCAGAGTATGTTCATTAAATAAAAGGTTAAATCTAATTTATTTTAAAAATTCATTTCAATTTTATTTTCAGTTCTGAATTCTTTCCTTCCAACCTTCTCTTCCTTGTTGAAAAAGCAAAACAACAAACAAACCCCAAAACCCATTAAAATATGTAGTCAAATAAAAGATTCCTGTATTGGCCATCTTTCCCCCTCCCCTGCCTCAAAAAATGTTTCAGTATGATGTCTAAGACAGTCACCTTTCTCTCTGGAAGTGTATAGCATGTTTCATTATTAGTTCTTTGAAACTGTGGTTGGTTCAGTTATGTTGGTCTAAGTTTCTAAGTCTTTCAGATGTTTGTCTTTTATAGTATTGTTGTTATTAGGTAAATTGTCTTCCTGCTTCTGCTTACTTCATTTTATATCAGTTGTATAAGTCTTCCAAAGTTTTTTTGAATCATGCCCTTCATCATTTCTTACAGCACAACTGTATTTCATCACATTCATGTACCATAACTTGTTCTGTCATTCCACAATTGATTGGTTCCCCTCTCAGTTTCCATTTCTTTGCCACCACAAAAAGAGCTGTTTTAAATACTTTTGTACATGAGTCCTTTTTTTTTCTTCCTTTGATCTCCTTGGGGTATAAGCCTAGGAGCAATATTGTTGGATCAAAGAGTATGCACAGTTTAATAGCTTTTGAGCATAGTTCTGAATTGCTTTTCAGAATGATTGGAACAATCCATAGCTCCCCAAACCTTGCTCTGTTTTTCCAGAGCCCCACTAGTATTTGTCATTTTCTTTTTTTGTCAGCTTTGCTAACCTGCTGGGTATGAAATAGTACCTCAGAATTTTTTAGTTTGTATTTCTCTGTTAGTGATTTAGAGCATTTTTTCAGATGGCCATTAATAAGTTAGGTTTTTTTTCCTTTCAAAACTGTGTATGTGTATTCTTTGACCCAGCAATACTTCTAGAGATATCCACTGGGGAATGACTCTTATTCTTACAAATTTGAATGGACAGCTCTCTTTTCTTCCAAGTTCTTACTGCCTTTCTCTTTCTTTTTTTTTTTCAAATGCTTTATTAACTTCTGGTTTACATCATTCATTTCCATCAGATTTTGAGTTAAAATTTTTTCCCTATTTTCCCCCTACCCACAACCCCAGAATAGCAGTCCCACAGGATATCCCCTCATCCAATCTGCTCTCTCCCATCTCTTCTCCCATACCCCTTTCAACTTTTCCAGTAGGGCAAGGTGAATCCCCATACCCCAATGCCTGCACATCTTATTTCCCAATTATATGTAAAATAGTATTAATCATAGTATTTATATATTTTTAAAACATTTGATTTTTAAACTTAGAATTCCAGACCCATTCCCCTCCTCCCCTGCCACCTACTCCCGCTGGGATGATAAGCAACTCAGTATATACTGTACATGTATAGCTATGCAAAACGTTACCATAGTAGATACATTATAAAAGACTGACTACATTTCCCTCCCTCCTATCCTACCTCCTACCTGGTCCACTCCCCCACTTTGATCCTATCCCCTTTCAAAAGTAGGTGCTTCCAACTTCCCCCTCCCCCCCAACCTACCCTCCCTTCCATCATCTCTTCCTCCATCCCCCTCTCCCCCACTCTCCTATAGGGGGAGATATCCCATTTAGTATTATGTCATTCTCTCTCTGAGCCAAATTCAATGAGAATAAGGTTTTGCCTTTTTGCCTTTCTGTTCTTCCTCTCCCCTGTAATCACTTTCCCTTGCCTCTTCTACATGAGATAGTTTACCCCATTCTGTCTCTCCCCATCTCCTCTCGTTATATTCCTCTCTCACCTCTCAATTTCACCCCTTAAGTATCATTCCTTCCCATTAAATTTGACCTGTGCTCTCTATCTATGCATACCTGTAAACATATATATACACATTCACATATGTATTCATATGCCCATATACCCTTCTTCAGCTATTTTCATACTGAGAAAGGTTTCATCAGACACAGTTATTGTTTTTCAAATAGGAATGTAAATAGTTCCACTTTGATAAGTTCCTTTTGATTTCTTTTCCCCGATTACCTTCTCAAGCATCTCTTGCTTCTTGTGTCTGGATGTCAAATTTTCTATTCAACTCCGGTTTTTTCCTCAAGAATGCTTGTAAGTCCTCTATTCCACTGAATGACAATATTTTCCCCTGAAACAAGATACTCAGTTTTGCTGGGTAGGTGACCCTTGGCTTCAATCCCAGCTCTTTTGCCCTCTGTCATTGTAGAAGCTGCCAGGTCCTGTGCTATTCTTATTGTGTTTCCACAATATTGAAATTGTTTCTTCCTGGCTGCTTGTAGTATTTTCTCCTTGATCTGGGAGTTCTGGAACCTGGCTATAATATTCCTGGGAGTTTTCTTTTTGGGATCTTTTTCAGGAGGCGATCGGTGGATTCTTTCAGCTTCTATTTCCCCCTCTGGGTCTAAAACATCAGGGCAATTTTCCTTGAGAATTTCTTGAAGGATGATTTCTAGGTTCTTTCTTTGATCCTGGCTTTCAGGTAGTCCAATAATTTTTAAATGATCTCTCCTGGATCTATTTTCCAGGTCAGTGGTTTTTCCCATGAGATATTTCACATTGCCTTCTATTCTTTCATTTGTTTGGATCTGTTTAACGGCATCTTGATTTCTCATAAAGTCACTAGCTTCCATTTGCTCCAGTCTAACTCTGAAGGAATGAATCTCCTCAGTGAGGTTTTGAGATTCTTTTTCCATCTGTCAAATTTGGCTTTTTAAGGCATTCTTCTCCTCATTGCCTTTTTGAGCCTCTTTTGCCATTTGAATTAGTCTATTTTTTAAGGTGTTATTTTCCTCAATCAGGTTGTTGACTTTCATTTCATACTTTTCTTACATCATTCTCATTTCTCTTCCCAATTTTTCCCCCATTTCTCTTATCTGCTTTTTTTTTTTAAACAAATACTTTATTAACTTCTGTTTTACATCATTCATTTCCGCCAGGTTTTGAGTTACAATCATTTTCCCCCCATTATTCCCCTACCCAACCTCCCAGAATAGCAGTCCCACAAGATATCGGTTCCTCCAATCTGCTCTCTCCCATACCTTCTCCCATACCCCCATCGACTTTTCCATTAGAGGAAGATGAATCTTTGTGTCCCAATGCCTGCACATCTTATCTCCCAATTATAGGCAAAAGAGTATTAATAATAGTATTTATATATATATTTGAAACATTTAATGTTACGACCTCGAATTTCAGATCCATTTCCTTCCTCCCTTGTCACCCATTCCTTCTTGGGATATAAGTAATTCAGTATATGTTGTACATGTCTAGCTATGCAAAACATTATCATAGTAGATATATTGTACAAGGCTGCTTATAATTCCCTCCCACTCATCCCACCCCCCACCTGGTCCATTCCCTACATGATCCTGTCCCTCTTCTATAGTGGGTACTTCCAACCTCCCCTCACCCCAAGGATGCCCTCCCATCCATCATCCCTCCTCTCATCCCCCTTCCCCCTATCCTGCTGCAGGTTGAGATATCCCATTTAGTATGTATGTCATTTTCTCCCTGAACCAAATTCAATGTGAATGTGGTTTTGCCTTTTTAGCCTTCCTTATTCTCCCCCTCCTTTGCAACCACTTCCCCTACATGAGATAGTTTACCCTACCATGTCTCTCCCCATCTCCTCTTGCCACTTTCCTCTCTCACCTCATAATTTCATCCCTTGAGTATTCTCCCTTCCCAACAAATTCAACCTATGCCCTCTATCCATATTTAACTGTAACCATATACACACACATTCACATATGTATTCATATGACCACACCCCCTTCTTCCATTATTTTCATAGTGAGAAAGATATCATCAGTCACAGTTATTGCTTTTCCATATAGGAATGTAAATAGTTCAACTTTGATAAGTTCCTTTTGATTTCTTTTCCCTGATTACCTTCTCAGGCATCTCTTCCTTCTTGTGTCTGGATGTCAAATTTTCTATTCAACTCTGGTTTTTTCCTCAAGAATGCTTGAAAGTCCTCTATTCCACTGAATGACCATATTTTCCCCTGAAACAAAATACTCAGTTTTGCTGGGTAGGTGACCCTTGGGTTCATTCCCAGTTCTTTTGCCCTCTGGAATATCATATTCCATGCCCTTCGATCCCTCAGTGTAGAAGCTGCCAGGTCCTGGGCTATTCTGATTGTGTTTCCACAATATTGAAATTGTTTCTTCCTGGCTGCTTGTAGTATTTTCTCCTTGATCTGGGGATTCTGGAACCTGGCTATAATATTTCTGGGAGTTTTCTTTTTGGGATCTTTTTCAGGAGGTGATCTGTGGATTCTTTCAACCTCTATTTTGCCCTCTGGATCTAAAACATCAGGGCAGTTTTCCTTGAGAATTTCTTGAAGGGTGATTTCTAGGTTCTTTCTTTGATCATGGCTTTCAGGTAGTCCAATAATTTTTAAATTGTCTCTCCTGGATCTATTCTCCAGGTCAGTGGTTTTTCCCATGAGATATTTCACATTGCCTTCTAATCTTTCATTTGTTTGGATCTGCTTAACAGCATCTTGATTTCTCATAAAGTCACTAGCTTCCATTTGCTCCAGTCTAACTCTGAAGGAATGAATCTCCTCAGTGAACTTTTGAGATTCTTTTTCCATCTGGCAAATTCGACTTTTTAAGGCATTCTTCTCCTCATTGCCCTTTTGGGCCTCCTTTGCCATTTGAGTTAGTCTATTTTTTAAGGTGTTGTTTTCCTCAGTCAGGCTGTTGACCCTCATTTCATACTTTTCCTGCATCCTTCTCATTTCTCTTTCCAATTTTTCCTCCACTTCTCTTATTTGATTTTTAAAGTCCTTCTTAAGGTCCTCTATGGCCTGCAACCCGCTCATGTTTTCCCCTGGGGCTTTTGGAGCAGGACTTCTGACCTCACAGTCCTTTTCCCGCTCTATGCCCCCAAAATAGGAGTCTAGGGTTGCATTTTTCTGTTTCCTTTGCCTTGGCATGTTGCCACTTAATTGCTTGACTTTTGGGCTTGTTGCCACACTATGGCTTTAAGGCCAGATAGAGGAATTTTCGTCCCAAACGTGTGGGAGGCAACTTCCGTTTCTGGCAAGCTGTAAACCCACCCACAACTTCCACCCTAGATCACAATCCAGATCCAGGGAGGTTAAAGCAAGAGCGATTACCCCCCAAGACTGATCGCTGGATCTCCCCACGTTTTGTAGGCTGGGAGCCGGAAATGCCTATGAAAACTACACAATGGCGTGTCTCCTCAACGGCTTCTAGCCCCCAGGGGAGGGAGCTGACGCATTCCCCAAATACAGGTCCCAAAGTCCATAGGACACTAACCTCTTACTTTGTCCTAAGCAAGTCTATGTTGATAATTCTGGGGTCGCCACAGTTCCTGGTGTTCTGGGGTTCCTCCAGCCGGCTGCTGGCCCTGCCGCCCTGGGGCTAAAACCTCGGCTCACGTGGACCTGGGCTCGGCTCGGCTCCTGCGCTCTGCGCGCTGCCGGCTCCCAGACCACTGCGCTGGTCCTTCCTGCAGGGTGCTGGGCTGTCCTCAGCGGGAGGTTAGCTTCTCTGTGTCGTTCTGTGGGTGCTGGGGCTCCAGAAGTTTTTCAGAGTCCTTTTTTACATAGTTTGTGGAGAATCTGGGGGCAGAGAGGCTTGGATGAGCTGTTTCTACTCCGCCATCTTGGCTCCGCCCCCCCCTCTTATCTGCTTCTTAAGGTCCTCTATGGCCTGTAGCCAGCTTGTATTTTCATTTGGGGCTTTTGGTGCAGGATTTCTGACCTCCCGGTCCTCCTCCTGTTCCATGCTTTGATCCTCTTTGCCCTCAGAAGAGGAGTCTAATGTAGAATTTTTCTGTTTATTTTGTTTCCTTTGCCTAGGCATGTTGCCACTCAATTACTTGACTTTTGGGCTTGTTGCCACAGTAGGACTCTGCCACCAGCCAGGGGAGCTTCCGTCCCAAACACTGGGGTTTTCTCAACTCCCACAGGTATTAATTGGGTGGTCTCTCTGAAGCCTCCACACACTCTGGCAAGCTGGTCACACACCCCAAGACCTCCATCCCAGACCACAATCCAGATCCAAGAAGGGTAAAGCAAAAGCGATTTCACCCCAGACAGATCACGGGATCCCCCTACAGTTCACAGGCCAGGAGCTGAAGCTGCAATGTGGCAACGTGGTACAAGCTGTGCTGGCTCCTCAGCAGCTTCTTACCCCCAGGGGAAGAAGCTGAGGTGCTCTCCCAACCAGTCCCAAATTCCACAGGGCACTGACTTCTCACTTTGTCCTAGGCATCTATGTGTTGATAATTCTGGAAATGCCACAGTTGCTGGTGTTCTGGAGTTCCTCCAGCTGCCTGCTGGTTGGGCCACCCCAGGTCTAAAACTTTTGACTCACGTGGTCCTAGGCTCATCTCCCAGAGCTCTGTGCTGGCTGTTCCCTGCCTGGCTGCAGGGCTGTCCTCAGTGGGAGGTTAGCTTCTCTGTGTCATTTTGTGTGTTCTGGAGCTCCAGAGGTTGTTCAGAGTCCCCCTTTTTACATAATTTTGAAGTGGTGTGGGCCAGAGCTCAGTGGAAGTGCTGTTTCTACTCCAACATCTTGACTCTGCCCCCTTGCCTCTCTTTCATTGCTTCTCTGTTTAGCTGTACCATTTTTTCTAGTTCATAACATCTGTTTCACTTTCTCATATATGGCTCTTCTTCTTCCTAATCTTCACTAACTGTTTTTCCTTCTTACTCAGTTGGTCTCTCTTCTCCATTTCCCTGTTTCCTTCTTTTTACAAGCGTACATCCACCCAGTTTCATCCTCTGTTTAGGTGTAAGGAACCTCAGGAGTCTCACAGCATGGTGAACAGCTGCTTACTCTGTGTTTTAACTGAAGTATTGGATAAAGGGCATAGGCATTTTCCATTCAAATTACATTAATATCATCCCTTATTTCCTTTTTTTACCTGACTTTTAAAAAGCAGTATTTGGTTTCTAATTGTGTTCTGTATTGTGTCTTTAAAAGTTAATATTTCCAGAACTTGTATTTGATTTATTGATTAAATTATGAATCTATTTTAGTTTAACATAAAGGTGGCTACCATTTGTTATGCATAAAATTCAGATTGAATTGGGAACTCTGCTTGAATTCCTTAATTGTAAATTTTGTTACATATATATGAACTTCATGGAAGCAGCTAAAAATTCTGGAAATCTCATAACTTACTAAATTTGACATGTGTAAGCATAAGTACCAAATTTCACTTTATGGAATGGTTTATTATTTATTTATTTTTGACAACTCAGGTAAGTAGTTTATTCAGGTTTGATAAATTATAAATAGAAGATACTGCAATTTAAAGAAACACATTAGTTTCTAAAAACCAAATAAAGAAAAATTTCAATCTGGAAAAATTGTTTTAGATGCCCCGTATATAGAATAAAATGCCTCTTTCACTCATTTTATTCTCTCCCTGCTCCTTTTTTCTCCCTATTCCTATGAAATTGATGTAGATTAGTGTCTCTCTTTTTATTCCTCATCTCTATATAGTAACTTTGGGTTTCATATTGCTTAAAGTTGAGCTTAAAGGACTTCATTAAAGAATGCAACAGTAAAATAAAAGTAAATGACAAAGTAAAATTTTAAATTTGGTAATTTTAACTTATAATTATCTTCCAGTATGGATATACTGTTTTGTAATACTTATGAGTTCAATAATATGGTTTATTATACCCTCTAATTACTAATGAGGGATATAGCAAGACTTAGTTTTTTTTATTAATACCTAAACTACATTCCATTTTACCTTTGTTTTCAAGGCAACAACAACCATGAAGAATTTTAGCTTTATTTTTTAAAATCTTGAAAGGTGTTATTTACCTTTGAAGACTGTGTTAACATCCCCCACAACTTGTTCACTGTTTCATTCATGTATGAAAAGTATTTTGTTTTTAGTAAAATATATGTGCTTTTTATATTTGTGAAATAAAATTGACTTCCAACTAAGAAAAGTGACTACAAGTAGCATTAGCACATTAGATTTTTTATTTTTACACCAAGGTTATATTTAACATCAGATCAAATAATTTACACAGTTTTCGTATTTGTTTTCCTTTTCATAGTCATCTTTAGCAGTAACTAATAAATTTTTGTGATGAAATAGTTTCCATTGTTATAACTTAATATCTTGTAGTTTGCACTTCAAATATTCTTTGCAAGGACAAACTGAACATGGATACATTATATGGTTAGAAAGGAAACATACTTCCTTGATTATTTTTAGAAGATAGCTATGCAAACTATCAGTGTGCCTATATTCTCTCTAGAAGGAATGTTTAGTAGTTACTTTCAGATACTACCAGGTGTATAGACTGTCGAATCTCATCAAGTTGTGGTAGCCAAGAACTTAATACTAAACTTGAATCATGTTTACAGTGGCCATATATGTACCTTTTATTTCGAACCTGTGGCCAAGTGTTCAGATTTTGGGGGCTGTGGATTTAGTTGTGATGGAACCCAGTGCTTCCAAGAGTGCCTGCCTCCTCTGCTACTTGAATTTTCAATGAGGGATGGAATAGGGATTGGGGCCTTAAGCAGGCTTTGGCTGAGTGCTGTGCCTCCATGCTTGAATTTCTCCTTTAGGAATGTAGCCGAGATGAGCTTACTGTTGACTTTTAACACAATAAACCTCAAGTCCTGGTCTAGCTATTTTGTAAGTAGTCTAATGTGTGTCACAGATAAGTTTTCAGAAGTTTTCTTATTAGTGAACTCTGATAAGGTCGTTAGATAGGCATTTAACTTTCTGTGATGTAAATTTGACCTATTTATTATCCAAATACTAAATTACACTGTACAGTTTATAATGCTACAATTTAGAGTTATCAGTTATAGTAGATTATATTTGTAGGCCACTGAATATTTCATTTTATTTGGGGGAATGGATCTTATTTTTTATTATTTTAAAAGTGCTTTTTAAGTTATATTCACATTGTTATCCAGTATTAAGGACAAAATTTTAAACTAATCAATCCCTCTTGAATTTTAGTTGCATGATATATCAGATGTGTCTTGTCAGTGATCTGTTGTTGGTGTGATGGCCTAATGGCAAATACAGTCTTTATATATGTAATTGATCATTTGAAAACCCCAAATAAGGAAGAGTCCTTTGAGTGCAACTCTAGAATAATAGCAGAGTAGAAATTGCATATGAAGTGCATGGCCTCTCTAATTTTTTTTCTATTTGGTCCTTCCCCTGTTCCCCTAAATTGTACAGCAACATTTTCCATAGGTGCCACATATTTCACTGCTTAAAAGTTAAGTTGAGTTTTACTCACTCTTTTATGTAGGTGAGTACACAGAATATGAAGATGGGTGGGCTGCCTCGTACAACACCACCTACTCAGAAACCACCCAGCCCGCCGATGTCAGGCAAAGGAACACTTGGGTGAGTATGTAACATCATTACAAAACAGCATATAGCTCAAGTGATATAGAAAATAAAACAGTACCTATCTAAAATGTGAATTCTCATGATATGGAACCTGAAGAAAAAAAATTCCTCCCTGATTTTTTCTGTCCTGTATGTTGTCTTTCTTAGAAAACAGATTTTGATGACGATAAAAGCATTCTCCTAGTATACTTTGCTATCCATTTTTAAACTGCAGAGAAAATACCTGCATAGACTTAAGAGTTTATTACATAAACTACATTGGAATTTTGATGGAAACTTTTTCTTAGGTTTGCGGCATCTTTTTCATCATATTTGAGTTGAACTTAAATATGTAGTTGGTAAAAAAACATGGTATATCCCAAATTTTTGTGTAAACTTAAACCTGTACATGTATTGCACTTCTGATTAGCTGTAGAAGATAAGCTATATTTGAGACTTCAGAAAAAATAGCCCATTCAGGGAGAAATTTTCCATTCTTCTACTTTAGGGGTTCTTAACCTTTTTTGTGTGTGTTAAGGATACTTTTGGTAGTCTGGTGAAGCCTATGGACCCCTTCTCAGAATAATTTTTTTTAAATTCATAAAATAAAATAGTGTTATAAAGCAAATCAATTTCATTGGAATAAAGTTATCAAAATATTAAAAATAAAACAAAAAAGGCCCTAGGTTAAGAACTCCTGTTATTACTGTAACATCATAATGAAAACTTGACTTACTGTGATAATGTATTTATTATGTTCCAGTGAGTATAATAGGACTTGGGAGGGAGGATACCAGGGTTTATATAATCTTAGCTCTGTCACTCATTCATAATTATTGGGTAGTCAGTGATTCGGTTTTTTCATCTGTAAAATGGGGGTATTATTTGACCTATTTACTTTTTAGAGACATTCTAATGACAAATTGGATTTTTTAAAAATATAAAAAAAACATAGTGTTTTGAAGTCTCAGATTGGCATTATACATTGTGCTTAAAAATGACTAAGGTGTGATTCTGGTTTTGGCCCCCTCACCAAAAAAAAAAACCCTAATTAACTACTTTGGAACAATTGAAAACAGGTGAGATTGTTGAGCTTAGAAATGAGAAAGAATGAGGGAGAAGAGTGTATGGAAATGACAAAAAGAACAGGAAAAGGAAGGTAACAAAGTGGGAGGAGAAGTTTTTGTAGGCCCCTAGGGGAAACAGAAGTGAAAGCTTATAGTTTTGTACTAGCTAGTAATAGCAAAGAAGGTAATGGGGGATGGAGGAGGGAATTCTAGCCAGACTTGGGGAGAAGAAGACTGAAAATTAGAACCTGAGACTGAACTGCAGAGAAGAATAGAGAAGGGAAACAAAATTGGTCTTTGTAAGGTGTAACACCCTGTCTAAATGTAAGAGCTCTTATGGTAAGAAAAGTCCCATCTGAGCAGGGACCTGAGTAATTACTTACTGACTTCCCAATTTCCTCAAATGGAATATTTTTATGTCCTTCAAGTGATACTATAAAGTACATAAGAGCTCTTCTTTTTTTTTTTTTATAAAATATTTTGTTAGAAACAATATATAAACTATTACCAACTACTTTGATTTCTAAGAGTAAAATTTATCCACTGCTTTCATGCTTTAAGCAAGAATTTTATATATGTGTGTACATGCACACACACACACACCTATGAGTTTTTCTAAAATTTGTATTTTTGTAGGAAATCTGAGGGGTACCTGGAGCTTCATGTTACAGTGCTCCAAAGAGGCATGTGGTAACAGTGTTAGCTTGTCTTCTCTTTGACATGGTACTGTTATTCCCTTCTCCCCCCACTACCATTTTTGTTTTTCTGCCTGCCCCTCCTTCATTTTACAATTTTGTCACTCCTCTGCTCCATCTCTCCTTCCCTTAGATGAAACAGAAAGGCAGTTTGATTGTCTTTTTCATTCCAACATCCACAGCTGAGTTTTTGGAAGGGAGTTTAGAGGTTGGGAAAAAAAGTATTGGCTTGTTGGCCTAATGTGGGACCTGGGGTCATCCCTACTTGAAAAGGGTTTGAAGAGCATACTTTTATGTGGTAGATACTTAATGACACATCCATCATATTAAGTGACTTCCTCCTTGTAATTAATTTCTTCTCCCTTTCTAGTAACTTGTTTTATGTAATCCACCTGTTTCTGAAAAGTTGTATCTAAATTAACATATCTATTTTCTCATTGTAGATATATTTACATTGTAATTCCAGAGATGCTGTCTTCATTTCCAAGTGATTTTCAATTTATAGTCCTAACACTTCAGTTTCAGTCTCCCTTCCACCTTGCTGTTTTCCAAATAAAAGAAATAAAATATTTAAATTTAGACATTGTACACAAAAACCTAAATGCATTAATTGAACTGATAGTTAAAAGGAACCCAGTAGTTTCTTTGTAAAGCAAATAATTGTTTTAGTGATGCTGTGCCTCAAACTTAGAAGGCAGCATGGTATAGTAAAAAGTGTTCCTTAAATGGTGGCATACCTGTCCTCAAGAGAAAATCCCAGGATTTGGTAAGTTTGTAGCAGCTAGTCAGTAGGTAGACCCAATAGAATAATAAAAATAAGACATCATATTGTGAATTATTTTAGATTCATTTAAGTTAAAAGTGAATTAGGAAAAAAAGTATTAGTATACCAAGGGGAGGAACTTTTTTTTTTAGAATTCACATCCTAATATTCTAATTTTTTTCATGGCTAGAATATCATCTGTATCTCCTTCTGTCATTTTGAAATTCAGGTCATTTAAAAGAGAGAACTAATTAGCCACTTTTTTCCCCATCTCATCCTATTCTTATTTTGTGTCCTCTAGCCCTCTAACCCTGTTCTTTTACAGGGAATTTTGGGGGGAAAACAAGAAAAGGTTTGTTAAGAGAATCTAATCTCATCTCTATGTTATTAACTTAGAGGAACGGAGGAAGAGGATTAAGAAATGAGGGGGTGGCTAGGTGGCACAGTGAATAGAGCACTGGCCCTGGAGTCAGGAAGAACTGAGTTCAAATCCAGCCTTAGACACTTAACACTTACTAGCCATGTGACCTTGTCACTTCACTTAACCCCAATTACCCTGCCTTCCCCCCTCCAAAAAGCAAAAACAAAAAAAATGAGCATACATTTTTAGAGCTTACCTCTTGCCTCCAAATGAAGGAAGGGGAAAATGGATAATTAGTGGTCAAAGAGGAAAGGTAATAGAGGCATATAAGTTTGTAAAAATAGAGCAAAAGAAATATTAAGTATTAAAATTTGAATTTTACTTTCTTGGATACAATTGAATATCACTTGCATATATTCCTTTTCTTTAAAATGGAAGTTAGCATTATGGAAATTAGTGCCTTGAGCACCCAACATGGGCATCATTGTATTCCAGAACCTAGTATCACCTATGCACTAACTTTTGAACACCTATAGTTTAGGGGAAGGGCATGAAGAATAACAACAGCCTCTTCTTTGGGGCATTTGTAAGAGCCTGATTTATATTTAGAGAGATTTTGAGTTTTCAAATTAAAAGTAAGTACTAGAAGACATGGGAATAAGAAATGGGGCATTTTTGTGTGTGTGTTCTGAGTAAAGTGAGTACTCTTGTAAACTATGCAAAGAAAGTTGCATTAGCTGAGTTGCAGAGTTGGAGACAGAAATAATATTTAACTTTTAAAAAGCATAAAATCATACTCATTTAAATCTCTAACAGGTGGGAGGCAAGGGATACCTGAAGAAGAGGTGATTGGATGACGTAAAATCACACATTTTCCTATCTAATTACAATTTGTACTTCACTATTGGCAACTCTATCTTTGAATTTGTTATGCCTAAATTTGCCTAATTACACAATACATACGCTCTTCTTTTTGTAGGCGTCACTCCCCCTATCGCACACTGGAGCCAGTGCGTCCTCCAGTGGTACCAAATGATTACGTACCTAGCCCAACACGTAATATGGCTCCCTCGCAGCAGAGCCCTGTGAGGACAGCTTCTGTGAATCAAAGAAATCGAACTTACAGGTATTTTCTCTACCTCAGCACAAAATGTGATGGCCATAGGACCATAATTTGTTCAAGTAACTTCAGTTACATCTCTCTCATTCCAAAGCACCAGGTCCCTTTCCCTTACTTTACTCCCACCAAACCACATCTGCTCTCACCTTCCTCTTCTGATGTTCTGATACAACTTTGAGGAATCAGGAAGTCATATAAGAATAGATCATGAACTATCGATTCTTTAAGGTTTAAATGTGCAGAGGGAAGCTTACTTAGCTTAGGTGACTTGAGAAAAGATTGTGAACCAAAAAGTTAAATGTTGAAAATTTTTCAAGTTGTTTTTTGGTGGAACTTTACAGATGAAAAACTATACTTGGTAAAAACTCAATTGTGGGCTAGCACACCAAGGCATGATTGTGTATTGAAGTTAATCGGATGTATTAAGGAAATATATTTTCATTGTAAATGGAGGTTTTTTTGGGGAAAGGTTTTAATGACATTTAGCATAACAAAGCTAATGTTATATCTGTATATTTCTAAAATTAAATCTTGTTGACAACTTAAACATTGTCAGATATTTTTGGCATGAACTTTTAAAACAGAGTATTAGGAACAATGGAATTGTCTCAAACCTAGATTATTTTTTCCTTTTCTTGTGTTTATAAAACTATACCATTGACGTTGTTACAAAGATTGAAATGGGGGGGTTCTTACCTCTTTTTTTTTCAGTAGCTCTATATATTTCAGAAACTTAACTCAATATAATCTTGGAAATTCTGATTAACTATTGCTTTACATCAGTGTTAATGTTCTGGTGGGTCTGATTTCTTTAGCAGCAGTGGTAGTAGTGGAGGGAGCCACCCCAGTAGCCGGAGCAGCAGTCGAGAGAACAGTGGAAGTGGTAGTGTGGGGGTTCCTATAGCTGTCCCTACTCCGTCTCCTCCCAGTGTCTTTCCAGGTAAACCCAGAATTCATTTGTATTTTTTCCTTTTTGAAGCCTAATTACTCTCTTCTTATACAGGACTGTTTACCAGGCCTGAACATATACTGGAAAAAATTAACAAGTGTTATTGACGTATTTACTCTCTTTTCATTTTTACCCTGTTGCTGTGTTTTTGGGCATCTGGTGATACTGGTTACAAAGTGCTCTTCTGCTGCTGCCTCAGTGCTAATGAGACTGAAGCTTTGGGAATCATTTCTGTAAGCGGGGAGTTAACTACCTCTGCTCTGTTCCATGGTTATAGATGGCATCTCTAATCTGAGTTATTTATTTTGGAAAACAATGGCATTGGGCTTAATGCAGCTGAGTAAATTGGTTCATTAAAGCATTGATAGAAAGAAAGTTTTGGCTCTTAATTTCTTTGACCTACATTTTATGGGAAGTATCCCATCTTCTCAGAACCAAAAAAACATGCCAACAGGATTATAATTTTTTTCTCCCTTCTCTACTTCTTACCACCCTCCCTTTCCCCTTTCTGTCTTCCTCCCTTCTTATCCTCTCCGCTTCCCATCCTCCTTCACTCCCTTCATTCTCCCTTCGTGTCCACCTCCTCTCTCCCTTCTTCCTTCCTCTCTTCCCTCTCTCCTCATCCCCTTTAACAGCTAGTGTACTCCTGCCTCAAACTACCTTTTATTCATTTTGTGAATGTTATATATTTACTTCATATGTGTATATATTGCATGGAACAAAAGCAGTATGAGTTGGGTACCAGTCTGAAACATTGAATTAGTTATTTATTGTTTAGCGACCCAAACATAGTGCTAAGCACTGGGAACACAAGAGTCAAAAGACAGTCCCTGCCCTTGGGGAGCTTCACAATCTTACTGGGAGAGACAAGCAAACAAGTACAAGCAAGCTTATGTACAAGGGAAATAAGACATAATTAATAGAGGGAAAGCACTAGGATTAAGAGAGATTGGGGAAAGCTTCCTGTAGAAGATGGGATTTTAACTGGGATTTAAAAGAAGCCAGGGAGGTCAGTAGGCAGAGTGGAGGACACGACAGCCAGTGAAAATGCTCAGGACTGAGATGTGGAACATCTAAGAGTCAGTCCACTGTCAGCAGGTCAAAAAATAAATGTTGGGGAGGAAGATGTGAGAAGAGGGGAAAGGTAAGGGGGAGCTTGGTTGTAGAGGGCAGAAGTGTTTTGTATTTATGCTGGAGCATAAAACCGGAGTGTTAATGGCATCAGGCTGACATGGTCAGGCCATTTATTGTAGTTTATTGCATTAACATGATCAAGTATAATCTTATGATTTAGAGTTAGGAAAAAGAATTTCATGTTTGCTTTTTTAACTTGGCATTGTATACTTCTGTTTTACATTGCTGTATGGTATAGAATTTTGGGATTTGGGGGTCAGAAAAATAAATGGTTTTCAGCTCCTATAACTAACAAAAAAAATCTATCCTAATCCTATGATTTTTCTCTCCTTCCTTCCTTTTCTCTCTCCATTTCCTTCTCCTCTCTCTTTTTTCCTCTCTCTCTCCCTGTCCCTATCTTTCTCTGTGTTTTTCAAGTAAAAAGGGCATTAAGTAAGTTATTTTTCTTTATGGATTTATAAGTCTGTACACTAAGCATGTTAACTTATTTGCTACACGTGTAACAATCCTTTAACATGAGCTGCTTTTTTCCAACTCTTACATTCATTTGGTTAGTAATAAGGCCTGAATGCCTGACACTAACAACTCAAAAGGCTTTTTTCTAATCTTGGCTACAGTGATGGCATTATTAATGCTTCGTCTTCCTCCTCTTTCTGCCTAGCCCCTGCTGGCTCAGCTGGCACTCCTCCCCTTCCTGCCACTTCTGCCCCCGCCCCTGCCCCTCTGGCTCCTGCTGCTGTCCCCTCTTCCACTGCCCCAGATGGTGCTGCTGTGGGAGCTCAGCCCCTTGCTGATGGCTTCACTTCTCCAGCTCCCTCTGTTGTTTCTTCCACTCCACCTACAGGTGAGTGTCTGCTCTTTTACGGGCAGATGAACCCTGCTTTCAGGCTGCTGTTGCTGTAAAGGCGTAATACACAACTGAGTTTTGAAGCTAGCTAGAGACTGTGAAGGAAAGATTAATTTTCCCATTGAGGGTAGCACTTTATAAAACAACAATGACAAACTAATACATTGACAAATAGTGATATTTACAAAAATTTGAAGTATAGTTTTAACCTTTTGTTTTTGAATATTATTAGATTTTCTGATCACATACAGTAAAGTTTATATCATTGAATCAGATTTTAATTTGTGAGACTTTAGATGATATAAAATTCAGAAAAGCATTATATATAATTGTAGTTGGTCTTGGAATTCTTTTTTAATTTGAGCTTTATCCTTTTTATTAGTCTTGGTTAGAATACAGACTAAAATATAGAATATAGACTAAAAAAGTATCATTCCTGTAGTTATAAATAGTGATGAGCAGTTCAGAAAACTAAACATATCTTTTAAACAATTAATAAGCTTACACATTAGAATTTTTATTGTAGACATAGCAGTGTCTCAGCTGAATCATAACTTGAACAATGAAGATTTTTGTTCTAGTCAGCAAATTGATTTTTGAGAGTTTAAGACTATTTTCAGTAACACTAAATGGTCTAGAGGTGTTGAGGGAATTTTATCTATATTATAGGAAAATAAGGAGATCCAGTTATTTCTTCATTTTAGGCCTTTTTTTTTTTGTTTGAAAAAAATTTTTTTAATTTGCAGTTCCAAAATCTTCCTCTCTTTGCTCCCACTGTCCCATTCATTGAGGAGATAAGAAATATAATGTCTATCATACATATGAAGTGTTGCCACCCCTCCAAAAAGCAAGAAAAATAAACAGGAAAAAATATGCTTCAATCTGCATTCAGAGTCTCATCAGTTCTTTCTCTGGAGGTAGATAGCATTTTTCCTCACAAATCCTTTGCCATTATTGTGGATCACTGTATTGATCAGAGTTCCTAAATCTTTCACAATTGATTATCCTTACGGTATTGCTGTTAATGTGTACTTTGTTTTCCTGGTTCTGCTCACTTCACTTGGTATCAGTTCATACAAATCTTTCCAGGTTTTGCTGCAACTATCCCCTTCATCTTATTGCACAATAATATTCCATCATAATCATATACCAGAACTTGTTTATGCATTCCCCAGTTTATGGCTACCCCTCTCCTTCTCTCCCCTTTCCAATTTTTGGCCACCACAAAAAGAATTGATATATACATACATACACATGTTCTGTTCCGTTTTATTAGATCTCTTTGGAGTATAGACCCAGTATCAGTATTACTGGATCAGAGAGTATGCACAGTTTTATAGATCTTTGGGCATGATTCCAAATTGGCCCCCAGAATGGTTAGGCTAGTTCATGGTTCTACCAACAATGTATTAATATCCCTATTTTCTTACTTGCCCTCTAGTATTTGCCATATTCCTTTGTTGTCAACCTAGGCAATCTGATGAGTGTGTGAGGTGCTACCGCAGAGTTATTTTAATTTTCATTTCTCTAATTATTAGTTCTTAACTAGAACTGCTGATCAGCGGTTCTTAAACTTTTTTGTCTTAGAACCCCTTTTAACTCTTTTTTTTTTTTTGCTTTTTGGAGGACAATTGGGGTTAAATGACTTGCCCACGGTCACATGGCTAGTTTTTGTGTTAAGTGTCTGAGGCCTGATCTGAATCCAAGCTCTCTTGACTCCAGGGCCGGTGCTCTATTCAATGTGCCACCTAGCTGCCCCCACTTCTTTTAACTCTTAAAAATTATTGAGAACCCCAAAGAACTTTTGTTTATGTGAGTTGTATCTATGACTATTTACGAGAAATTAAAACTAACAAGTTTTTAAAATATGTACTTATTAATGCAGTTAAAATAATGATAATAAGCCCATTATGTGTTAACATAAATGACACGTTTTTTTTTTTTGTTTTTGTTTTTTTTTGGTTTTTTTGGAGGGCAATTGGGGTTAAGTAACTTGCCCAAGGTCACACGGCTAGGTTTTTTTTTTTTATTTGTGTGTGTGTTAAGTGTCTGAGGTCGGATCTGAACTCAGGTCCTTCTGACTCCAGGGCCGACGCTCTATTCACTTCGCCACCTAGCCGCCCCAAATGACACGTTTTAATAAAAATTACAATGTTTTCTAAAATAAAATCAAAATTTGTGAGGAATGACATTAGTTTACACATCTTTGAAAATCTCTTAAAGAAGATGACTAAACTCTCATTTGGTTCTGAATTCATTCTCTTGTACTATGTTGTTTTGGATTAAGTATATGAAAACAATCTAGTCTTGGATATATAGTTTGAGAAGGGAAGAGTAGGCAATACTTTGGCATTGTTGTAGTTTAATAGGCAAATAGTATCTTAGTATTATTTCGAAATTAGTTATGACCTTCCCACTCCCTAAAAAGGTCTCAGGAATCCTAAGGGATTCCAGAAACATACTTTGGGAACCACTGGTTTAGAAAATCAGTTGCCAAGCATACTGTAGAAAAGATTCTTGTTCTGGTGCTGTTTGCACTAACTGTCCCTTTCATCTATGAAATTCTGAGATTCTAATTAAGTTTGATTGAAACAAAAACTCTTGTTAACAATGTAAAAAAGGTGTAATTTTATTTGTAAGAGGAAAAACATGATAAAGATCAGTATAAATTTATTTTTCCTTATAGAAAGTTTTGAATAAAATTGCCTAAAAAAGTTTATATAATATTCTACTGTTTTAGATCTCCCTTCTTCTCCCCCCCTCAAATGAAATAGGAAATAAAATCTCTAGTTGGCTTTAGCTGATAAAAATTTATTATAGAATAAAAAGTGATAATGGTTTAGTTTGGTTTAGTATTTTTTAAAAAGTTATTTAGTATTTTATTTTTCTCCAATTTTTAGAATTTGTTTTTAAAACTTTTGAGTTCCAAATTCTTTCCCTTCCACCCCATCCCTTTCATTGAAAAGGGAAGCAATTCGAATAGGTTATACAAATATAGTCATGCAAAACATTTCCATATTAGTCTTGTTGTAAAAGAAAACAGACAAACCCCAAACCCTTTGGGTTTTTTTTTTTTTGCTTTTTTTTAAGGGGGGAGGGCAGGACAATTGGGGTTAAGTGAATTGCCCAAGGTCGCACAGCTAGTAATCGTTAAGTATCTGAAGCTGGATTTGAACTCAGATCTTCCTGACTCCAGGGCCAGTGGCCAGTGCTCTATTCACTGTGCCACGTAGCTGCCCCTTCGGTTTAGTTTTGATGTTGATTTTGATGTATGATACATCTTATTTGTGTGTGTGTGTGTGTGTGTGTGTGTGTGTGTGTGTGTGTGTGTGTGTGTGTGTATGTTAGAGAGAGAGAGAGAGAGTCAGTTTTGTGCATTTGAGTTCCTTAGTTTGAATCAACAATAGATCATAGACTTTGAGAAATAGAAGGGGTTTCAGCGAAACCTGTGGGAGACTACTTGATGCAATAACAAAGTGTAGGAGCTGCAGTTTGAGGTTCTGAACTTGAAATCCTGTCTTGTCTGTGACTGTATGGCCTTGGACTAGTCACTTTACTCTTTGGATCACATTATTTAGACTAAGAGGCCTGATAAAAGGTCTGTGTAGCTCTGAGTCTCTTCTTATAAGATTATTGCTCTAGAATAGGAAAGGACCTCAGAGTCCCTGTAATCCAACCTCTTATTTTACAGTTTGGGGAATTAAAGCATAGACAGGCTATATGACTTGCCTCAGGTCACACAATAAATGGTGGGGGCAGGGTTTTGAAAGTACATCCTCAGACTTCAGATTTCTAGTTTCTTTTGATTATACTATGTGAACATCTAGTTCCCAGTTACTTTTTATAGGAATCTCTTAGGTCTTTTAATAATGCTCTTACAAAGCAATCCAATTTTAATGATTAATTTGTTTACTTAAACAATAAAAGTCTTGATTTTCATCTGATGATTTCATTTTATCATTTTTTAAAAATATCTTAATCTGTTTTCTCTCTTAACATCATGGTTTTTTATTCCTAATTATCACTCTCACCTTTTTGAATTAGTTACAAGATATATTTCATGTTATTCTTGGATTTTAAGTCAGAGATTTCATAAATTTCCCATTTGTTCCATTGCAATTTTGGATACTTAGTTGACAATTATAAATTTGAAATGATTTGTATAGGAGAACATATAAACCTGATGTAACACATAACTTAGTAAACTATTTGGGAATAGATTTATTAAATTTAACTACGATTTTACTTACCTGCTTTTCTAACTTGATAATGAAAGTTTGTTGTTTAGTTGATTAGTCATATCTGGCTCTTTGTGACTCTATTTGGGATTTTCTTGGCAAAGATACTGGTGTGGTTTGCCATTTCATTCTCCAGCTCATTTTACAGATGAGGAAATGGAGGCAAATGGGGTTAAGTTACTCACCCAGATTCATACAGGTAGTAAGTGTCTTCTGACTCTGGGGGCCAGCACTCCATTCTCTGAGTCACCTAGTGTCAATAATAAAAGTATAGTAACAATTACTTTGCTATTTATTATTACTAGGCAACTTGCATTATATAGCTTGTCTAAATATTAAACCTTTTTGAATACTCCTATTAAATTTTAAAATTACCATCTTTTTAAAGTAGCTTTGTCATTTAAATTTTGTTTTTATTTAATCAAAGCTTTAGTATTTTCTTTTGAATGACAGATTATTGCTCATCTCCAAACCAGGTCACCCTGTTCAGTTCTACAGCATGAACAGACCTGCTTCTCGGCATACTCCCCCAACAATAGGAGGCTCTTTGCCCTACAGACGTCCTCCTTCCATAACCTCACAGACAAGCCTTCAGAACCAGGTGAATGGAGGACCTTTTTATAGCCAGAACCCAGGTAAGATTATCCTTACAGTTTAGCTTAAGAAACTTGAACTGCTTTTTAAATACTTATGTTCTTTTCAATAGGCTTTGCTTAAACTGATAAGATAGTTTCACAAATCAGAGTACCTTGTTATGTGCAGTAGTTGTGTTCATGGAATGTTGTGTAGTTCACTTGTTGAAAATTTGATCATAAGCTTAATACTGTAGGGGGAATTTAGTATTTTATTTTTCCTTTTTGGAGGAGAGAATGCAGGGCAATTGGGGTTAAGTGACTTGCCAGAAGTTACACGTCTAGTAAGTGTTAAGTGTCTGAGGCTGGATTTGAACTCGGGTCCTCCTGACTTCAGGGCTGGTGCTCTAGTCACTGCACCATCTGGCTGCCCCTGGAATTTAGTATTTTAAGTAATGTTTTAAGCAGTATTCCTACTAATTTTTAAATTTTTTTTTATTTTAGACTTGAATACTAAAACTTAAATACATAATAAAAGAAAAAGAAACTTAAAATATTAAAACTTAAATATGAAATAATAAAAAAAATGTCATGCATAGCAGAGTGTAAGAGGATTCAAAATATATAGCAATAAATTTCTATTTCCAGAAATTCTATATATTAAATACGATACATGATTTTGAAAGCTGTCCATTTTTTCTTTGCTTCTTTGTAGATTTTCTTTTGTTTTTTTGCTGTACATTTTTTACTTTGTTCTTTTTTTCTTCTTCCTCCCTCTCCCTGCCCTCACTACAATTAAGCATGGATATATGTATGTATGTATGTATGTGTGTATGTGTGTGTATATACATATATATTTATATTTGTAGGCTTATTTTATATAGCATAGTTTATATCATACATATATATTTATATTTATGTACACACATATGTGTATGTATTTATATGTGTATGTATGTATCTGAACATATACTTTCCCTAAGGGATTCTACTCCTAATCTTTGTTTGTATATTTGTGTGTATTTCTTATTTCCTATCCCTTCTAACTCTTTTACTTTACTTCTACCTTGCCCTCCTGTTACTTAACCAACTCCCCCAAAGATCCCTTCCTTATCTTCCTCATTCCCATAAATCTAAACACCCTTCTATATCCCCTTTTAACCTGTTCCCTCACCTTCTCCTCTAAAGATCCTGTCCTCTCCCCTCTCCCTATCCCCTTAGCATTTTATATCTTTCTAAATTTAGAGGACTTTTATACTTTTATAGATGTGAATATATTGTTCCTTTTTGAACCATTTTAGATGAGAGTAGGTTTCCAGAACTAACAGCCCTCCTCCCTATAGCAGCATCCCCAGAATCCCCAGGGTGGCTGCCAACACAGGTTCTTAGATCTGCTTTTCAATCTGCAATTCAAAATGGGTTAACAATCTTGCTTTAATCAAATATGTGTCATTTACCTAGTTCAGGGGAAAAAGGTCAGCACCCTGAACTTCAGAGAATACAAACAAATTACAGGCAGAAGTTACAAGAAGACAGAGAAACAGATCAAGACAGGCCCTCAACTGTCTGATCATTACATCCATACCTAGTCATATTTATCAGAGAGGGAAGCACCAACATCTGGGTTTTTCAAAGCTGGGCGGCTCAATGGCTGCCCAGAGTCTTATCTGGTCAAATCACACAACACTTCTCAAAGCGAGCCCCAAAACAAAGCCTCACATCAGGGTTTATATAGCCTTCTTCTGGCTCAGAGAATGTAACAGCCCTCTTGACCCACTGCCTAATCAAAAAGCATTCCTGAAAACCAAGCCTCTTGCCACAGGCTCCAGGTGCACTTAAGCCTATCAAAGGGTCTAGGGGAAGGGAAGATCTTAAATTTCCATTCCCATAACACTCCCCCATCTAATTCCTCCATATTATTTCTTCTTCTTATACCTCATTTGTATAAGATAATTACTCTTTTTAGCTGTTCCTGAATAGTTTTCCTTTTTGAAGTCATATCATGCTCAGGTCTATCCCAATCTTTCTTACGAACAACCCAAATTACTAATAACCATGTTAGACATATGTTAAAGGTAAAAGGTAAACAGTCTGTACTTATTGAGTTCCTTGTAACTGATCTTTGGTATGTACCTTGTTTCTCTTGGCTTTTGTATATCATATCTTTTCTTTTCTTTTCTTTTTTTTTTTTTTAAGCAATTGGGGTTAAGTAACTTGCTCAAGGTTACACGGCTAGTCATTATTTATATGTGGGTGCTCATTTTCTGAGGCCAGATTCGATCTCGGGTCATCCCAACTCCGAGGCCAGCCCTCTTACTCACTGCGCCACCTAGCCGCCCCCATATCTTTTCTTTTTTTTTTTTTCACTATTTTCTTCCCATTTATTTTAGGTATTTAAGCTAGCATTTTTCTTTTCTTTTTTTTTTAAACAAATGCTTTATTAACTTCTGTTTTACATCATTCATTTCCGCCAGATTTTGAGTTACAGTCATTTTCCCCCCATTATTCCCCTACCCAACCTCCCAGAACAGTAATCCCACAAGATATCGCTTCCTCCAATCTGCTCTCTCCCATACTTTCTCCCATACCCCCATCGACTTTTCCATTAGAGGAAGGTGAGTCTTTGCATCCCAATGCCTGCACATCTTATCTCCTATTACAAGCAAAAGAGTATTAATAATAGTATTTATATATATTTGAAACATTTAATGTTATGACCTCAAATTTCAGATCCATTTCCTTCCTCCCTTGTCACCCATTCCTTCTTGGGAGATAAGTAATTCAGTATATGTTGTACATGTCTAGCTATGCAAAACATTATCATAGTAGATATATTGTACAAGGCCGCTTATAATTCCCTCCCACTCATCCCACCCCCCACCTGGTCCATTCCCTACATGATCCTGTCCCTCTTTATAGTGGGTACTTCCAACCTCCCCTCACCCCAAGGATGCCCTCCAATCCATCATCCCTCCTCCCATCCCCCTTCCCCCTATCCTGCTGCAGGTTGAGATATCCCATTTACTATGTATGTCATTTTCTCCCTGAACCGAATTCAGTTTGAATGTGGTTTTGCCTTTTTAGCCTTCCTTATTCTCCCCATCTTTTGCAACCACTTCCCCTTGCTTCTTCTGCACGGGATAGTTTACACTACCCTGTCTCTCCCCATCTCCTCTTGCCACTTTCCTCTCTCACCTCATAATTTCATCCCTTGAGTATTCTCCCTTCCCAACAAATTCAACTTATGCCCTCTATCCATATATAACTGTAACCATACACACACACACTCACATATGTATTCATATGACCACACCCCCTTCTTCCATTATTTTCATAGTGAGAAAGATATCATCATTCACAGTTATTGCTTTTCCATATAGGAATGTAAATAGTTCAACTTTGATAAGTTCCTTTTGATTTCTTTTCCCTGATTACCTTCTCAGGCATCTCTTGCTTCTTGTGTCTGGATGTCAAATTTTCTATTCAATTCTGGTTTTTTCCTCAAGAATGCTTTGAAAGTCCTCTATTCCACTGAATGACCATATTTTCCCCTGAAACAAAATACTCAGTTTTGCTGGGTAGGTGACCCTTGGGTTCATTCCTAGTTCTTTTGCCCTCTGGAATATCATATTCCATGCCCTTCGATCCCTCAGTGTAGAAGCTGCCAGGTCCTGGGCTATTCTGATTGTGTTTCCACAATATTGAAATTGTTTCTTCCTGGCTGCTTGTAGTATTTTCTCCCTGATCTGGGGATTCTGGAACCTGGCTATAATATTCCTGGGAGTTTTCTTTTTGGGATCTTTTTCAGGAGGTGATCGGTGGATTCTTTCAACTCTATTTTGCCCTCTGGATCTAAAACATCAGGGCAGTTTTCCTTGAGAATTTCTTGAAGGGTGATTTCTAGGTTCTTTCCTTGATCATGGCTTTCATGTAGTCCAATAATTTTTAAATTGTCTCTCCTGGATCTATTTTCCAGGTCAGTGGTTTTTCCTATGAGATATTTCACATTGCCTTCTAATCTTTCATTTGTTTGGATCTGCTTAACAGCATCTTGATTTCTCATAAAGTCATTAGTTTCCATTTGCTCCAGTCTAACTCTGAAGGAATGGATCTCCTCAGTGAACTTTTGAGATTCTTTTTCCATCTGGCAAATTCGACTTTTTAAGGCATTCTTCTCCTCATTGCCCTTTGGGCCTCCTTTGCCATTTGAGCTAGTCTATTTTTTAAGGTGTTGTTTTCCTCAGTCAGGCTGTTGACCCTCATTTCATACTTTTCCTGCATCCTTCTCATTTCTCTTTCTAATTTTTCCTCCACTTCTCTTATTTGATTTTTAAAGTCCTTCTTAAGGTCCTCTATGGCCTGCAACCCACTCATGTTTTCCCCTGGGGCTTTTTGAGCAGGACTTCTGACCTCACAGTCCTTTTCCTGCTCTATGCCCCCAAAATAGGAGTCTAGGGTTGCATTTTTCTGTTTCCTTTGCCTTGGCATGTTGCCACTTAATTGCTTGACTTTTTGGGCTTGTTGCCACACTATGGCTTTAAGGCCAGATAGAGGAATTTTTGTCCCAAACGTGTGGGGGGCAACTTCCGTTTCTGGCAAGCTGTAAACCCACCCACAACTTCCACCCTAGATCACAATCCAGATCCAGGGAGGTTAAAGGAAGAGCGATTACCCCCCAAGACTGATCGCTGGATCTCCCTACAAATTTGCAGGCTGGGAGCGGGAGCTGCCTCTGAAAACTACAAAATGGCGTTTGTCCTCAGCGGCTTCTGGCCCCCAGGGGAGGGAGCCGACGCATTCCCTAATACCAGTCCCAAAGTCCATAGGACACTAACCTCTTACTTTGTCCCAGGCAAGTCTGTGTTGATAATTCTGGAGTCGCCACAGCTCCTGGTGTTCTGGGGTTCCTCCAGCTGGCTGCTGGCCCTGCTGCCCTGGGGCTAAAACCTCGGCTCAGGCGGACCTGGGCTCGGCTGGGCTCCTGCACTCTGCACGCTGCCAGGTCCCAGACCACTGCGCTGGTCCTTCCTGCAGGGCTGTCCTCAGCGGGAGTTTAGCTTCTTTGTGTTGTTCTGTGGGTTCTGGGGCTCCAGAAGTTGTTCAGAGTCCCCTTTTACATCGTTTTGGGGGAATGTGGGGGCAGAGTGGCTTGGATGAGCTGTTTCTACTCCGCCGTCTTGGCTCCGCCCCCATATCTTTTCTTAAGTTCAGATTTTTTAAAAACAAAATCCTGAACGTCCGACAGTTTATTAAATGTCCATTTTTTTTCTATTTAGAATTATGCTTAACTTTGCTGGGTATGATATTTTGTCCTAGACCTCCAGTTCTTTTGCTTTTCTATATATAGTACTCCAAGACCTGTGGTCTTTTAGTGTTGCCACTGCTAGGTCTTTTGTGATTCTAATTGTGGCACCACCATATTTGAGTTATTTTTTTCTTGTTGCTCATCATATTTTATCCTTGAGCTGGGGGTTTCAGAATTTTACTATAATATTCCTGTGGGTTTTCCTCATAGGATCTCTTTCAGGTGGTGATTGGTGGGTTTTTTATATTTGTACTGTCCCCTTTCTTTCTAATGCTTCAAGACAGTTTTCTTTAATTATTTCTTGTATTATTGTATCAGGATTCTTTTTTTTTTATCATAACATTCAGGTAGTCTGACTCGTTTTATGTTTTCTCTTCTTGATCTGTTCTGCAGATCAGTTGTTTTTATTATAATTTCTCTGACTTCACCTTACCCAGGAGTGGGGAACCTGTGGCCGTGAGGCCACATGTGACCTTCTAGGTCCTTGGGTGTAGCCTTTTACCCGAATCCAAGTTTTACAGAACAAATCCTTTTATTGAGGGGCCCAATCCTAATGTTCAAGGCATCATTTTCTTCCTTAAGATTCTGAATCTAGGGGCGGCTAGGTGGCGCAGTGAATAGAGTGCTGGCCCTGGAGTCAGAAGGACCTGAGTTCAGAGCCGGCCTCCGACACTTAATCCACACAAACAAAACCTAGCCGTGTAACCTTGGGCAAGTTACTTAACCCCAATTGCCCTAAAGGGGCGGCTAGGTGGCGCAATGAGTAAGAGCGCCGGCCTCGGAGTTGGTATGACCCGAGATCAGATCCGGCCTCAGAAAATGAGCACCCACGCATAAATAATGACTAGCTGTGTAACCTTGAGCAAGTTACTTAACCCCAATTGCTTTAAAAAAAAAAAAAAGATTCCGAATCTTGGGGGGAGGAGCCAAGATGGCAGAGTAAAAGCAGGAACTTGCTTGAGCTCTCACCCAACCACCATACTTGTAAAAAATGACTCTAAACAAATTTTAGAGATACAGAATCCTCAAAATAACAGAGTGAAACCACTCTTCCGCTGAAGGAAGCCTTGCAGGTTGACAAGAAGGGTCTATTGCACCAGACTGGGAGTGGAGTGCAGTACCGCATGGGCCGTGCTGGCACAGACCAGCTAGAGCAAACGTCAGGGGACTGAATCATTGGCAGCTGTAGCAGTTTTTGGACTTCTCAACCCATAAATGCCAAAGAGAAAGTAAAAGGTCTGTGGGGAAGCTCTGTTGCAACTGGGTAAAGTAAGAGTGCAGTCTGGACCCTGCCCCTGGGGCAGTGGAGATGGCTACTGTGGTGACTGTGGCAGCAGGGCTGCTGCTTCTGGAGCTCCAGGCCCACTGATGGTAGGGGCACCAAGAAGCTGACTAGAGAGAAAATGTAGGAATCTCTTTGCTGGCACTGAGGCAGGATTCTCTTGCTTTTCCTTGCTTGGATCTGGCTTGCAGTCTTGGGTGACAGTCCTGGTGTGAGGAGGAGCGCTGCTTGTACTGGTTGTGGAGAGGCAGTCCTCACAGTTCCAAAGCAGGTGCATAGGAGAAGCTCTGACAACAGCTGTGCAAAACTCCAGAAATTTGGGACATATCATTCTCCACTCTGGAAGTAGAGTTCTACATGGCAAAGAGCTCAAAAGAAGTATTTGGCTGGTAAAGTGAACAGAGGAAAAGAAATCAGACTATAGAATCATTCTTTGGTGACAAAGATGATCAAAACATAAGAACCAGAAAAAGACAACAAAGTCAAAACTCCTGCATCAGAAGCCTCCAAGAAAAATATGAACTGCTTACAGGCCATGGAGGAATTCAAGAAGGATTTTGGACATCAAGTAAGAGAAGTAGAGGAAAAATTGGGAAGAGAAATGAGAATGATGCAAAAAAAATCATGAAAAACAAGTCAACAGCTTGCTAAAGGAGACCCCAAAGAATACTGAAGAAAAAACACCTTAAAAAATTGACTAACTCATATGGCAAAAGAGGTTCAAAAAGTCAATGAAGAGAAGAATGCCTTAAAAAGTCAAATTTGCCAGATGGAAAAGGAAGTTCAGAAGCTCAACTGAAGAAAATAATTCCTTCAAAATTAGATTGGAGTGAGTGAAAGCTAATGACTTCACGAGAAATCAAGATATCATAAAATAGATCCAAGCAAATGAAAAAATATAAGGCAATGTGAAATATCTCATTGGAAAAACCACTGACCTGGAAAATAGGTCCAGGAGACATAATTTAAAAATTATTGTACTACCTGAAAGCCACGATCAAAGAAAGAACCTAGACATCATCTTTAAATAAATTATCAAGGAAAACTACCCTGATATTCTAAACCGGAGGGCAAAATGGAAATGGAAAGAATCTACCAATTGCCTCTTGAAAAAGATCCCCAAAATAAAACTCCTAGGAATATTATAGCCACATTCCAGAGTTCCCAGGTCAAGGAGAAAATATTACAAGCAATCAGGAAGAAACAATTCTAGTATTGTGGAAACACAATCAGGATAACAGAAGATCTAGCAGCTAAGGGATTGAAGGACTGGGATTATGATATTCCAGAGGTCAAAGGAACTAGGATTAAAACCAAGAATCACCTATCCAGCAAAACTGAGTGTAATATTTACTTCAGGGGAAAATATTCAATGAAATAGGGGACTTTTAAGCATTCTTTTTTTTTTTTTTAAAGCAATTGGGGTTAAGTAACTTGCTCAAGGTTACACAGCTAGTCATTATTTATGTGTGGGTGCTCATTTTCTGAGGTCGGATTCGATCTCGGGTCATCCCAACTCCGAGGCCAGCGCTCTTACTCACTGTGCCACCTAGCCGCCCCACTTTTAAGCATTCTTGATGAAAAAACTAGAGCTGAACAGAAAATTTGACTTTCAAATACAAGAATCAAGAGAAGCATGTAAAGGTAAACAGGAAAAAGAAATCATAAGGAACTTATTAAAATTGAACTATTTGCATTCCTACATGGGAAGATGACATTTGTAACTCATGAGACTTTTCTCAGTATTAGGATAGTTGAAGGGAATATGTGTGTGTGTGTGTGTGTGTGTGTGTGTGTGTTTATATGTATATGTATGTATATGTGTGTATACATATATGTATATTTAGGTGAGTGTATGTGTATGTATATATGTATGTGTGTATACATAGAGGGCATAGGGTTATTTGAACATGAAGGGATTATATCTAAAAAATAAAATTAAGAGGTGAGAGGAATACATTGGGAGGAGGAGAAAGGGAGAGATAAAATAGCATATATTACCTCTTTATATAAAAGAGACAAGAGAAAGCTATTACAGTGGAGGGAAGAGCAGGGAGGTGAAGGGAATGAGTCAACCTTACTCTCATTGGACTTGGCTTAAGGAGGGAATAACATACACACTCAACTGGGTATCTTACCCTATAGAAAAGTAGGGGGGAAGGAGATGAGAGGGGGAATGTGATGGAAGGGAAGGCAGATTGGGGGAGAGGGTAGTCAGAAGCAAACACTTTTGAAAAGGGACTGGGTTAAAGGAGAAAATAAAATAAATGGGGGCAGGATAGGGTGGAGGGAAACATAGTCTTTCACAATATTACTACTATGAAAATGTTTTGCATTACTACACATGTATAATCTATATGGAATTGCTTGTCTTCCCTGTGGGGGTGGGTGAGGAGGGAAGAAAGGAGAGAATCTGAAACTCAGTTTTAAAAACAAATGTTAAACAAATTATTTTTACATGCAACTGGGAAATAAGATATACAGGCAGTGGGGAATAGTAATCCATCTTGTCTTACAAGAAAGTAAGGGGGAAAGGGATAGGGGAGGGATATGAGAGGGCAGACTGGAGGGAAGGGGTATTCAGTATGCTTGCCATCTTGGTGTGGGGGATAGGGGAGGGATGGGGAGAAAACATAAGTCAAGATCTTGTGGAAATGAGTATTGAAAACTAAAAATAAATAAATTCTGGAAAATTAAAAAAAAGATTCTGTATCTCCTTTTCTAATTGGTTAACTTTCTTTTAATAATCTTGTTTTTCTTGAATTATTCTTATTTTTTTTAAAGGTTTTCCTCCATCTCTCTCATTTGATTTTTAAAGTCTTTTTAAAATTCTTCATTGAATTCTTTTTGGGTAGGTGACCATTTGTCTCTTTGGGTAGAAGAAGGTTTTTTTTGCTTCCTGATGAACCCAGTCTTCTCTGTTCCCCTAGTAACTCTCTGTGTTTAGATTCTTTCTCCATTGTCTGTGCATTATTATTATTCCTTTAATAATAGGTTAATTTTCTAATTGCCTCTGGCCTTAGAGTAAGGGTGGGTAGGGCCTCTGGCCTCAGATCCTCCTTCAGTTCTCTCTGACCTTGAACCCAAACCAAGACCTCCAGCCTCCTCTAAGTGCACATGACCAGTGGAGTTCCCATCCCACTGCTTGTGCACTCACCTTATAGGGTCTCTTTCAGATGGTGTTTGGTGGATTCTTTCTGTTTGTACTTTACCTTCTTGTTCTAATGCTTCGAGACAATTATCTTTAATTAATTTTTGTATTATTGTATCAAGATTCTTTTTTTGAACTTGGCTTTCAGGCAGTCTGATTCTTCTTACATTTTCTTGATCTGTTCTCCAGGTCATTTGTTTTTCTTATAACTTCACTGGTTTTCCCCTGCCCATGGGTGGGAAACCACTGGCCTTGAGGCCAGATATGGCCTTCTAGGTTCATGGCTGGGTCTGGTGTTCCTTGTCCCCAGAAGTCCCCTCCATCTTCCCTGACTCAGGCGCCCAACTGTCCTAACTGTCCCAGTGTAAAAGTTCCTTTGCCTAGGGCCAAGCAGCTCCCCAACCCAGCAAATTCCAGGGCTCGCCTCTTGTTAAAGCAGTCCTTAGCCTGAAGGTGTTTACTCTTCATAGGGACCAAAGCTGTCTCTGGATTTTCTTCAAGATCTTCTTGATTGTCCCAGGAGGACCCCTATTTCCCCCCTTCTCTTATTTATTTTTACCTCTGTGTGTTTGCCCTAAGGCACTGTTTTTATCTCTTTTGTGGAGGAAAATTTTGAGAGCTTGGAATTTTCTGATCTACTTCCTCTCATCCTCAGACACTTATACAAACACTAGCTGTGTGACCTTGGGCAAGTCACTTAACCCCAACTTCCCTCCAAAAAGAAAAAAAAAGAAAGAAAAATACTATTCTAAAAAAGATGAATCACCTAGAGACTCCTACTCCTGGCCTTGGGATCCATAGAAGAACTCCTTAATCTTATGGAAATTGAGAAATTGATAAGCTTTGGTAGGTAGAAAGCAGAGTTTGAGCAGGAGTGGGCGGGGGGAGAAAGCTGGGGGTGGTGAGGGGATGGGAGATATGTTTAGCACCAACAATACCAAAACTAGTAGATTGTGAGTGAATTTAGACACATGTGAACATGGGTGTCCCCAAAGCCCCTGGTAACAGGAGCTCAATGTGAGGACTCTGATATAGCAACCTAAGCCTAGAGACTGGAGAAAGGAACTAGAGAAAGGTCAGCCCTTAGGGAGTACTCAGCATGGGAGTAGTCTTTAATCCCATCATCAGAGAAGAAGGACCCACAAGGAGAGCCAAAACTAGGGGAGGTCCTGTATCCCTGTGGCAAAAGAGACACCCCCCCCCCAACCCCCATGCAGAGTACAGCAGTGGAGTGACCTCAGAGTCCTTTGATGGAGAGGAAACCTAATTTTGACCACCATACTCAGGATTAGACATAATTTGACCACACTATTTAGTTGCCAAGTATACCCTACACCTCACTTTTATTCTCCCCTTTACTGACCCTCCTTGCCTCCCCAACCTAGATCCTGAGGCTACTAAGCAAGCCAAGGTAAATACCTAACAGCCTAAGATAATACCTTGGTTTGAAAGATTTCTGGCATAAAGCTTGAGGAGAATAGGACTGTACAACAAGTTTTCAAGTAAAAAAATGTCCTGGTCACAAGGATCATAGAAGTACCTGGAAGAAAAACACCAAGATGTGCAAAATGCAGTGGCCAGGTAGAAAGGAATTACAAGGAGAAATAATATTTTAAAACAGATGGCAGACAACCTCACCTAAGAACTAAACGCCCTGAATATTAGAATGGGCAAAGCAAAAAACTTAATAAGTATCAATGAATATTAAAACAGAATAAAAAATTGAGAGAAGAAAAATAAAATCTAAAAGGTATATAAAAAACAACTTGCCAAGAGGACAGCTCAAGGAGATATAATCTAAGAGTTATTGAGCCATTAAATTTCAGTTCAATTTCAATAAACATTTATTAAGTACCTACTATGTGCCAGGCACTGTTGAGGATACAAATAAGGAAAAGAAAAATAGTTCCTGCTTTCATCAAGCTTACAACATAGTAAAGGAAGGAGACTTAAAAGAATGGAGGGAGAGAGAAGGTACCTGGCTTTAGGAACATGATGATGGTGGAGTTGAATAAAAGTGCCCTTGCTGGAAATGTTTGGGCTCTGAGCCCTCATTAGGATGTGGGAGGTTTTTGCTCTGCCCTCCAGAGCAAATTGATAAGCTCTAGAGGGGCATAGTACCCTGAGAAGGAGGAGGAGGCATATGGACCAAAACTGATGAAGTTTCCAAGATGATGAGTTTCTTAGGGATGATCTTTTCTTTTGGAACATGATGATGGTAAAGTGCAGCTGTTTCGAACTGGTATCTGAAAATCATGACCAGAAAATGTTTAAATACCATATTTCAAGAAATTATAAATGAAAACTGCCAACACTCTTAGAACCAGATGGTAAAGTGAAAATAGGAGTCTGCCAGTCATGTCTTTAAAGAAGCTTCAAAAGTAAAGCTCCAAGAAAAATCCTAGCCAAAATCCAGAGTTTCCAGGTCAAAGAAAATTACTCAAAGTAGCCAAAAAGAAAATGTTTACCTGTGAAGGAGCCACAGGAAGGAACATAAGACTTGGCAGTTACTACATCAAAGAAGAGGAGAACCTGGAATACAGTAGTATTCCAAAAGGCTAAAGATAAAGGCTTCCAGCAAAGCTAAGCTATTGGCAAATAGAGGTATCATTCTAAAAAAAAGACTCTAGAATTAAATAGAGGATTTGACATAATTTCTGTTGAAAAGGCCAGTACTGAATATACATTTAAAAATGGAAATGCAGGTTCCAAGAAAGAAACAGGAAAGTATAAACATTTGTTTAATTGGAAGGAAATATGTGGGGATGAATGGTTTACATATTAATAGGGGGAAATAGGAAGCAAATGTTTCCTCAGGATCCCAATATTTTTTAGGGTCATAAACAAAGAGAAAATGACAGGGGACTTGTGAGTGGTTTTATTATGTTATGTTATTTTGTTATGTTTTGATCATCTTATCCCACATCCCACAAAAATGGGAGAGATAAGGCTTATACTGGGGAAGAAAGGAGGAAGGGGAGATGAAGTCACTATCATGTAATAGAGGTGCATAAGATAAGAGCATATATTAGTGGAGGAAGGGGTAGGGGGATGGCCATCTCTTTCATCTCACCGAGAAAAAGGAAAATTGAACACAATTACACTTATACATCTCCTCACACTAGAAATTTTAGTTCAGAAATAACATTAAACTCAAGAGAAATGGGAGGGGTCAGAAACACAGGAGGCATAGAGAGGGATCACAGGGTAAATAAAGGAATAGTCATTAGCAAAATAATTTTGAATATTAGAAACATGAAGGAGTGATTAAAAAGAAAGGAAGAAAGTGAAAAACTTTAATTGGGTGGGATAAACGGAAAAAAGAGCTACAAGAGAGAGAAAATAAGCTATTTCTTTTATAGATCACAGGTGTTTTAGACAAACTTCTCTTTTACTGCCTTCTTAATTGTGAAGAGGGGTATGGACTAAAGAGAGGAGAAAAGTTCAAGAAGAATAGGATAGAGAGAAGTACATTTTAAAGAATTACAGCCCTGAATATGAATGGATTGAACTCTCCCATAAAAGAGAAGAGGATAGCAAAATAGATTAGAAAACAGAATTCACACAATAAAGATTGACTTAGAATTAAAATAAAGGGCTGAAGTCACATTGATTATGCTTCAGCTGATTTTTTTTTTAAAAGCAGTTAGCAGTCATGATTTCAGAAAACACTATGGTAAATATAGACATAATGAAAAGAAACAAACAGGGAAATTACATGCTGCCTAAAGTACCATAAACAATATATCAATATCAGTACTTAATTTACTTAATAGGATAGCATCTACATACTCTTAAAAGGAAAAATTAATAAAATTGGAGGGAGAAATAGCAAAAAATATAGTAGTATATGATTTTATAGTACCCCTTTTTACCTATGAAGATCTAACCAAAATATAAACAAGAAAACAATTAGAATAGAACTTTAGAAAATAAAAGTTGTTACATCTTTTGTTTACTGAGTGGGAAGAATTTATGTATCTCTCAAGTATACCTGGCATTTTTACAAAAATTGATTATTGTGATGTAAAGACCATTCCAGAGATGTAGAAAAGAAGAAGTAATAAATAATTTATTGGTTATTATGTAATGACGATTATATTCAGTAAGAGATTCTTAAAGAATTAAAAAGTAATTTGAAGCTAAGTAATATCATTCTAAAAAAAACTTGTGGGTCAAAGAATAAATAATAGAAATGATAGAAATAATGAGGTTAAAGACAAATTACAAAGCAGTCACAACCGAGAGGACACATTGCAGACCCATTACCTTCCACCATTTTAATGAGAAGAAGGATTGGGGGCAGGGAAGCATGGTATTCTGGAAAGAGGACTAGATTTGGAGTTAAAGAAGCTATGTCCAAATTTTGAGTCTGCCACTTAATAGCTATTTGATCTTTGGCAAATCTATTTAATCTTTCTGAACCTCAGTTATCTGTAAAATGAGTCAGGCTGGATGACCTCTATGGTGTCCAGCTCTAGTTTTGTGATCACAGACATGATTCATTTTTCTTTTTGGAACTGAGATAATTGCTTAATTCATATGCAGTTTTGGTTAAACCAGTTAGCTTTTCTGTACTTTTTCTTCTAGTTTCCCCTTCTTAGAAAATTTGAATCTTTTTCTTTTTTTAAAGAAAGTGCAACTTTGTCAACACAATAATTTTTAAAGGACAGGTTTCTTTTCTTTTTTTTATTTTAACAAATGCTTTATTAACTTCTGGTTTACATCATTCATTTCCACCAGATTTTGAGTTACAATTTTTTCCCCATTTTTCCCCTACCCACCATCTCAGAATAGTAGTCCCACTAGATATCCCATAATCCAATCTGTTCTCTCCCATATCTTCTCCCATACCCCCTTCAACTTTGCCATTAGGACAAGGTGAATCTCTGTGCCCCAATGCCTGCACATCTTATCTCCCAATTACATGCAAAATAGTATTGATAATAGTATTTATATACATTTGAAACATTTAATTTTAAGACTTTGAATTTCAGATCCATTTCCTTCCTCCCTTGTCCCCCACTCCCTCTGGGAAGATAAGCAATTCAGTATGTGTTGTACATGTATAGCTATGCAAAACATTACCATAGTAGATATAATGTAAAAGACTGCTTATATTTCCCTCCCACCCATCCTACCCCCCACCTGGTCCATTCCCTACATGATCCTGTCCCTCTTCTATAGTGGGTACTTCCAACCTCCCCTCCCCCCAACAATGCCCTCCCATCCATCATCCCTCCTTTCATCCCCCTTTCCCCTATTCTACTGTAGGCTGAGATATCCCATTTAGTATGTATGTCATTCTCTCCCTGAACCAAATTCAATGAGAATGTGGTTTTGCCTTTTTTCCTTCCTATTCTCCCCCTCCCTTGCAACCATTTCCCCTTGCTTCTTCTACATGAGATAGTTTACCCTATCCTTTCTCTCCCCATCTCCTCTTGCCACTTTCCTCTCTCACCTCATAATTTCACCCCTTGGGTATCCTCCCTTCCCTGCAAATTCAACCTATGCCCTCTATCCATATATAACTGTAACCATATACACACACATTCACATATGTATTCATATGACCACACACCCTTCTTCCATTATTTTCATGGTGAGAAAAATTTCATCAGTCACTGTTATTGTTTTTCCATATAGGAATGTAAATAGTTCAACTTTGATAAGTTCCTTTTGATTTCTTTTCCCTGATTACCTTCTCAGGCATCTCTTGCTTGTTGTGTCTGGATGTCAGATTTTCTATTCAATTCTGGTTTTTTCCTCAAGAATGCTTGAAAGTCCTCTATTCCACTGAATGACCATATTTTCCCCTGAAACAAAATACTCAGTTTTGCTGGGTAGGTGACCCTTGGGTTCATTCCCAGCTCTTTTGCCCTCTGGAATATTGTATTCCATGCCCTTCGATCCCTCAGTGTAGAAGCTGCCAGGTCCTGGGCTATTCTGATTGTGTTTCCACAATATTGAAATTGTTTCTTCCTGGCTGCTTGTAGTATTTTCTCCTTGATCTGGGGATTCTGGAACCTGGCTATAATATTCCTGGGAGTTTTCTTTTTGGGATCTTTTTCAGGAGGTGATCTGTGGATTCTTTCAACCTCTATTTTGCCCTCTGGATCTAAAACATCAGGGCAGTTTTCCTTGAGAATTTCTTGAAGGGTGATTTCTAGGTTCTTTCTTTGATCATGGCTTTCAGGTAGTCCAATAATTTTTAAATTGTCTCTCCTGGATCTATTTTCCAGGTCAGTGGTTTTCCCATGAGATATTTCACATTGCCTTCTAATCTTTCATTTGTTTGGATCTGCTTAACAGCATCTTGATTTCTCATAAAGTCACTAGCTTCCATTTGCTCCAGTCTAACTCTGAAGGAATGAATCTCCTCAGTGAACTTTTGAGATTCTTTTTCCATCTGTCAAATTTGACTTTTTAAGGCATTCTTCTCCTCACTGCCTTTCTGAGCCTCTTTTGCCATTTGAGTTAGTCTATTTTTTTAAGGTGTTATTTTTCTCAGTCAGGCTGTTGACTGTCATTTCATGCTTTTCTTGCATCTTTCTCATTTCTCTTCCCAATTTTTCCCTCACTTCTCTTATCTGCTTCTTAAGGTTCTCTATGGCCTGTAGCCAGCTTGTATTTTCATTTGGGGCTTTTGGTGCAGGAGTTCTGACCTCATAGTCCTCCTCCTATTCCATGCTTTGATCCTCTTTGCCCCCAAAATAAGAGTCTAATGTTGCATTTTTCTGTTTGTTTCCTTTGCCTAGGCATGTTGCCACTTAATTACTTGATTTTTGGGCTTGTTGCCACAGTAGGACTCTGTCACCAGACAGGAGAGCTTCCGTCCCAGACGTGGGGTCTTCACAACTTTTGGAGGTTGGGTGGCCTCTGTAAAGGCTCCTCCTGCTCTGACAAGTTGGATACCCACCCCAGACCTCCCCCCCAGACCACAATCCAGATCCCAGCAGGTTAAAGCAAGAGCTATTAACTCCCAGACTGATTGCTGGATCTCCCTACAGTTCGCAGACCAGGAGCTGGAGCTGCCACTGACGCTGCACAGTGGCCTCTGTGCCGAATTTCCTCAGCTGCTTTTCGCTCCCAGGGGAGGAAGCCAATGTGTTCCCCAAATATTGGTCCCAAAGTCCATAGGGCACTAACCTCTCACTTTGTCCTAGGCATATCTGTGCTGATAATTCTGGAATCACCACAGCTGCTGGTGTTCTGGGGTCCCTCCAGCTAGCTGCTGGCCAGGCCGCCCTGGGGCTAAAACCTTGGCTCAAAGGACAGGTTTTCTAAGTGCTGTTTAAAAAAAAAAAACAACCCAGTACCCCTCTCTCTAGGTTGTTCTGTGACTAAGGGGCTATATTTAAGACTAATATAGCTTTGCTATAAATAAATAAAGCTTTTTTTGCCCTAGAATATTCTCATGAATCATAGCTTACCTTGCTCCTGTCATACCTTACTTAGTTTTATTTAATAGGAAATTGTTTATCGTGCCTTCACAAACATCTAATTCCAGATTTCTAAAAAGGAGTCTCAGATATGTCTCTCTTGGTTATATCCTGCAGGTTGGAACCCTGCCAAAAACGGCTGCTGATTAAGAAAAATCAGTTGACAGCTAAGATTTATGGGATTGCCAAATTGAGGCAAACCCTGGGAGCCATAAGGACAACAGCATTTTGCTACGATATTGCTAGGCATGCTCTTTGGAGATATTCTGAAAATTCAGTGGGAGGTAGATATTAAACTCTGAAATATCTAATTTTTGTTGCAACAGTGATGAGGATATTTTAAAAAGCAATTTACTGGAATAAATGCTATGAATAGAACCACAATTAAATATTCAGTAGCACCAAGAACAACCCTATTTGGGAGGTTGAGAAGTTTATTGTTCCCAAGGCTATCCCTGCCAAAGACCTTAGGTAACTACTTGTCTTTACTTGCTTTCATCCTAACTTTGCCATATGGGTGTGAATAAAAATAGATATCAGTGTTAGAAAAGCTTATACTGGGCATAGGATTTGTGAGATTTGCCACTGATAATTAAATTTTGTTGATATTTAAATGGATCTGTGACCTGCTTGAGGTAGGTACTCAATAACTCATCCACATCTCTGTATCTGGTTAACTCTTGTCTATGTCCATCTGTAATTCATTCATTTGAAGTTCACCCAATATTACGGGTGGAAGGTCCCCCATTTTATAGATCTATTAATATATATATTAGTATCACATGTATATAGTGTAGCCCATGTACTATTTCCCTGTTATCCCTGGTTTTTGTAAGTAGAGGAATGGTACCCTCTACTTAATGATCCACATTCTCATACCTGGTCACACTCTTCACTTCCCAGATCTTCTGAACTATATGTCATCATCCAGATCCCATTACACACTCCCAACCACTTGATTTCTCAGTCTCCTCATCTGTAAAATGAGCTGGAGAAGAAAATGGCAGACCTCTCCAGTGTCTTTGCCAAGAAAACTCCAGTGGGAAGTGGGATCATGAACAGTTGGATACAATTGAAAAATGAACAATTGGCCTAGAGCAATGAGGTGATTTGCCCACAATTACACAGTTGGGAACAGTCATGATTTGAACCTAGGTCCTCTAATTCCAAATTCAGTTTCCTTCCATTGTTCACTATCTTTGATCTGCAGGAGTTTATTCTTCCTTTGTCATTGTTCTAGGATCTGTCTTCTCCCTTACCATCCTTCTCTAGTTAGGAGTATCTTTCCTGCCTGTTGCCCCAGAGCTGTTCCATTAATGTAGAAATTGCAGGTATTTGCCACTTCATAGATGAGAAACTAAGGTTCAAAAAGTTCTGTGACTTGTTAATCGTCAGACACATACCAGGTGTCAGAGGTCGGATTTGCATAGAGATCTTTTCTGATTCCAAATTCGTTGCTCTTCACACAATATCATGTGCCTTCTTTGTTTTACTTGCTTTGAGCTGATATTTGGTTTTAAAATTTGAGGGCCCTTGCTTCTTGCTGCCTTGCTGCTGTGAGTTTGTGATGTTTAATTATTTGTGTATTTGTCTTTCTTGGTCTCCCTACCTTATTAGTATTCTAATGATTGATATGTTAAAGAAGCACAACATAGTCTGCATTTGATCTTTTAAGAAAGAAAAATCCATTAGCTTCAGTGCCACCAAAGAGCACATAGTTCTGGAGGTCAAAGCCCCAGTTTAAGAATCTCATTTTTACCCCTATTCTGTCCTTTGCTCGAAGCTTAATGATAGTAGATAATTTTAGGAAAACTGGAGCTTTGGTAATTCGCTTATGATCATTGCCTTTGAATGTTTCCAGTCATCTTGCAAGGTCAGCAAATTCCATTTACCTAAATGTACTGTGTTTTCTTTTGGAATGATCAAATACTTTGTATGTCCAGAGCTGTATAGGAAGTATTTATTTCATTAAATATCTGCTTGTGTTACTTTTACATTTTAAAATTTCTTTTTAATTTTGGGGAAAATGAGCCCAGTTTGTGATGTTGCTATTTTACAAAAGGAAGTTTTTGAAATGTTGACTCAGCAGAGAATGAATTGTTGAGTCAGTGATGTTTGTTAGACTTTTTACTAATTCTCA
The DNA here is from genome assembly GCA_011680675.1 of Gymnobelideus leadbeateri. NCBI lineage: Eukaryota > Metazoa > Chordata > Mammalia > Diprotodontia > Petauridae > Gymnobelideus > Gymnobelideus leadbeateri. The sequence continues at coordinate 144,396 of WOXC01010058.1, forward strand.
GTGAAAATATATTGAGTCTCACTAATGAATAAAATTATGAGTGAGAGTAGTCTTTCAGTGTTAGATTATAACATGGTAGAATAAATTTTGATATTTAGCAGAGATTTTAAAATAAATGAAGCAGGTATGAAACTTCATACCCATAAACCTGGTAAAGATGATGAAAGATAGTAGTTAAAGTTGAATGGAACTGTTGGAAGACAAATACTAGTAATTCACTATTGGTTGGGGCAGTGATTTAGTTCAAGCATTCTTGATTGATTTGGAATATATAAGAAAAAATAAAGTCATTATCTGTTCATAATCTTTAAGAATTCCTGTTGATAATATATCTCCAAGAGATCAGTGAGAGAAAGAAAGGTCTCATATATATCAAAATAATTGTAGCTATACTTTTCATAGCAGCAAAATTCTGTAAACAAAATGCATGTCCATTGATTGGGGAATAATTGAAGAAATTGCTGTATGTGTATAAAGAATTCAGAGAAATATGGATAGACTTAAATAAACTGTTGCAGGGTGAAGAAAGCAAAATCAGTAAGAAATACAGCAACTTAATTAATGTGAATGAAAACAATATAAAAATCTGATTTAAAATGCAGTGAGCAATTTTATTTCCTGAGGACACAATGAAAAAGATATCTTTCTTCTTTATGGAAAGGTGTTGGCCACTGGGATGGTGTGAGATAATGTATCCAACACCATTACTGTATTGAGTTTGTGTGACTTATTTTGCTATAGGGGAGCATTCTATTGGCAGTATATATTAGGAAGGCGCATTGTAAAAACAAGAAGCATCAAAACATTAAAAAAAAATAAAATGGACTTAATTTTTATTACAACATATACATATCCAATCTAATAATTTTTTTAAAATCTAACATATCTATGTGTAGTTTTATGTATGTGAATGGTATAGTGCTACTTTTATTGCCCATAATTGCCTTCAGAATCCATAGTACCTATGATAGATTTTGTGGTGGAGGAATCTTAAGAGGTCATTTAGCCCAGACTTAAAGGTAGCAGGTAGGCTAAATGAAATGCAAATTTAGACCTTTTCACTTCTAATGCAGCACTACAATTCATTCTTTTTTCATTCTTAAAAAATTATGAACTTAGAAAATACCACATGTAATGATCATTCATATATATATAGTAGAACAGAAGAAGATTGTACATGAAACTGAATCTCAGTTATGTACAACCTGCTTTTAATTTTAAGTATATATAACAAATTAAGTATGTAATTTTTAAAGTTGCCCTGCTTGTCTGTGAATCCTTCTGGCTTTTTGTTCTCTTTTTTGGGGTGGAATGAGGTGGGACGGAGAGGGAGAACTATCCCTCCCAACTTTACCTTTAATAAAAAAGAAGAAAAAAAAAAGAAAATCCTTGTTAGAAATATGCATTTTGAAACAAAATACATACATTGGCCACTCTCTGCAAAATTTAGTGCTTTCCTTTTTTGGTTTTCTTTGCTAATCTAATGGTTGTGCTATGGACCTTAGTTGTTTTAATTTACATTTTTCTAATATGGGATTTGGAGCACTTTTTTCAGTATGGTTATTGATAGCTTATATTTTTTCTTTTAAAAACTGCCTATTCATATTTTTTGGTATTTATCTATTGGAAAATGGCATTTAGTTTTTTATCTTGGAAATAAGAATGTCACAAATACAAATATTTATTGAATATGATGTTATGATATTAATTTGGTTCTGTGTGTTTTATATCTTTTCTGTTCCAAAGATTGACCTCCTTGTTACACATCCAAATAGTTTTGATGGTTACTGCTTTGTAGTATAGTCTGAGATCTGGTACTGCCAGACCTACTTCCTTCCTCCTTATTTTCATAGTAGTCCTTTATATAGGCTTCAAGGTTCACTTTTTCAACTCCTCTTGTACTTGCATTGGTGGATCAGGCAGCTCTAAAACTTGGTTACATCTTTCAGGGTTCTGGGAGTAACCTCAAGGAGTTTGGGTGATTCTTCTAATGGTCCGTAGCACTAAGGAAATATTCACAGCACCGATGTTGACTGTAAATATGCCAGCAAAATATAACAGACTCTCCATATATAAGACAGAAGCAAAACATTTATTCAGAAATCAGAAAACCAAATCCCAACACCAGGAAACCAATTCCATCACAGCAACACAGAAGTTAATATACCACAATGCAGCGGAGAGCCACACCATCCTTTAGACTTCCCACAACCAACACTCACAAGGCTAGCTGTCTCCTTGTCTGAGTGTCCTCTCTCTCCTACCATCTAGCTGTTCTGACTTCCAGCTTCCTGTGGGCTCTGTTCCACACTTCAGCAAACTCCTTCCACCATAGGCTGAATGTGATTACATTCAGCCTGTTAAGGGGCAGGGAAGATCTTCATATCAGGGAAGGTCTTCAGATTTTCTTAGGTTTTTTAAGGGGCAGGGAAGATCTTCAAATTCCCATTACTATTACACTTGGCCCCAAGATCCTTTGTGTCTCTTGTATACGTTAACAAGGGGCAGCTAGGTGGCACAATGAATAGAGCACTGGCTCTGGAGTCAGGAGGACCTGAGTTCAAATTCGGCCTCAGACACTTAGCTCTCGAGCGCGCGCGCACACACACACACACACACACACACACACACACACACACACACACACGCCATATGATCTCGGGCAAGTCATTTAACCCCAATTGCCTTACCTTCCCTCCTCCAAAAAAAAAATGTAAAACAAATATATTAACAATATATTTCATTATATTGGTTAATGGGAATTTAGGGTTAACTAGTGTCAAAAGAACTTTACAATAATATAACAAGGATAATAGAAAATAAGCACATAAAACAATATCTTAGGGTGGGGTCTTGAGCAAAAGCACCCTATCATACCCCCCTCAAATGAGTGGGGCTCAAAATCTTGGAGTGAGGGGCAAAGGTTTCTTCTCTCATAGCTACTTCCTGCTGAAATTGGATTTAGAGCTGTCCCTGCCCCAAGAGGTCCCATTTGAGAGGCCATTTCTTTAGCTGGCATCTGGAACTATGTTGATGCCAGGTCCAGGGGTGACACATCACAATCGTGGACAGGGGCTGACATCCACTTTAAGTGATCAGAAATCTACAGGTGGAGGGTACTAAGCCTGCAGGTAACCTTGCAAACAGAAACAGATACAGGCTCAGTCGTGCTTCTGGAGTCCATGACCCCATTTTGCTAGTACTGGATCATTAGTTATTGTCAGAGTAGGGACAATATGTTGAGTAGCAATCTTTGCTAGTCAATCAGCATCTGCATTGTACTCATGTTCTGGGGTGGTGAGGGTCATGTGAGCATATACATGAAAAACTGACAAATTAGTAACAAAAGACATGTCCCATATATCTTCCCATAATTCTTTGCCCTGGACTCATTTGCCATTAATTTCCCGATTTTGATTTTTCCACATGGGCATCCATGTAGCTAACCCATTATCTACTGCCCATGAATTAGCAAATGTATGACACTGTTCTTATTCTGTTTTAATGGGTTGATGTACTGCCATAAGTTCAGCATATTGACTACTTCCACCTGTTCTATTCCTTTCTTTAATCTGAGTCTCCCCAAAGGTGTGACAAACTTGGATACAATGGTTCAGGAAGATCTGTAGTGGCAATTCTCACTTCTGTATTCTGTCTGACATCAAACCCCTTTCTTGATATATTTATTTTTGTCTCTCTAGAACCTCATATAGTAGACTCTCAATAAACATTTGTTGAGTTGAATATGACTAGCTCCAACTTGGACACAAGCAGATTTTATGATTAGTTATAATGTTTTCCATTCCAAAGTCATAAGAACACCCATCTAGATATATGATCTTATTAATGTGGTCCACATATCTGGTTCACTCCAGAGGTTCAGAGAGCCAAATTTTCTATGCCTCATCCTTTGTGATTCTTGTTCATGTCCCCCTATAAATCCTTTATAGGGGTCCTTTCTTTAAATTTCTTAACATTGTGAGGGTAGTATTGGAGTATATGGGCTCTCCAAAATGGAAACCTGAAAAAGAAGACTAAGGATCTGAAGACCCCAAGGTGAATCCTGACCTGTGTGAGAAAGTTGGGTAGAAGAATTTCATATAGAGAAAGAAGAGAGGAAGAGGGAATCACTGAACACTTGTGGATGATGGATGATTTTTCTGAGTAAGAGGGATATGGGATCTTTGAGGAGGAAGAAGCAGCTGCTTGTCTTCCAGTGAATGATGCAGTAGATACATAGGTACTGTCAAAAGGGAAATCATCTAGTTAAGATCACAGGAACAACAAGAGAGTAATAATGGTTGGCGACTCCCTACTGTGAGGACAGAGACAGCAAGCTGTCAGTTTGATAATATTTGTTGACCTCAAAAACAGCAGTAGAGAGGTCTGCTGTCTTTTCTAGGTATACATTCAGGACAGCATAGAAAGTATCCTAAAACTTTTTGAAAGGAATGATGACTACCACCTTGTAATGATTCACATGAACACAGCAATTGCCAGAAGGAACTTCTAAAGTATTGAGAACTGTGATGAAGTTTTGGCCAAAGTCAAGACCACTGGGGCCCATTGTTTTCATCATTGCTGATTATGGGCAGATTTGGGAAATGAACGGGCAGTTAAAAAATGTATTTGAAAGTAGAATTTCAATTTTTTGATCATAACTAAAAATATAAGAAAGCCAGGGGTGTGCATCTAACAAGGACTGTGAAAAATGTATTTTTCTGGTGTCTTAAAATCTTATCAAAAAGACTTTAAACTAGAAAGAAAAAAGTGGGGAGAGGGAGAAGTATTACAAGATCTGTTCTATAGAAAGTATTGATCACATAGGAAGAATAGCAGAACTATCTTAAGCTCCTAAGAGTAAAAATCGAAGAAAGGAAGGAATAGTTAAGTGTGGGGCCTCTGACAGCTATACACCAACATGCAAAGTAATGTGCTACAGACATGGAGGAAGAACTAGAGATTCTAAAGTAAGGAGGCAGATTTGATCTCCTTGATTGGAAGAGTCAAGCCAAAACCATTATCTATTAAGATGATCTTCTCGTGTGATGAATGACAACTGTATACAACTCTTCAGTGGCTTCGTCAGTGAGTCCTGGAGAAGCTGACAAAATGGAGGTAGTAAATGGCTAATGTGTGTGGTAGTGTAGAGTGTGTGCAAGAGTTGCAAGGCCTGAGTTCAAATCCTGACTCTGGTCCCGGAACACTATGTAAGTACCAGATATTGAGTACCTAGAACCAAGTACTAGGGTTACCTAAATTCAATCCATAATCATCCATGGTCCAGCTATCCATACTTTCCCAAGTAATGAAGGATGCTTATTATTGCTACTACATTAAGCATTTGTATGATCAATCTGTAGTTTGTAAGCTGTTAACATTAATTTATTATCATTTCTTGTGGTATTATTCCACTTCTCCATGTTCCAACTCTAGAGGTGTCAAATTAATTTACAAAAAAACGTTGCCAACTGTTATCAGTAATATTTAAACATGACTTTTTTGTTAACATAGAATCTAAAGCAACTTCAGTAGTCAATTAAGTACATTAAAAAAAAAAAGACAATGGCCATTTTTTTACGCTAGTTATTTCCTAACATATTTCCATACTCATTGACCTCTCCTTTGTAATACAAAGTGACTGACAGAATGGCTGCATGTGACAGTATGTACAACATTTCAACATAGTCTTCCACCTCTTTACCAAGAAGAGGGAACTGTTTCATCATACATTCATTTGGACCAAGTTGATTATTATAATCAATCTAATTTTAAACCATGATTAAAAAACCAACCAAACAAACCTGGTCACCATATTTCAAGAAATGATAAATGAAAACTACTCACATCTATGTGAATCAATTGACAAAGTAAGATAGAAGAAACCCATGTATTGCCTTCTAAAAGATAATCCAAGAGGAAAAGTTCTAGGAGTATCATAACCAAAATCCATATCCCACATCAAAGGTAAATATTTGAGGAATTCAGGTACCAGAGAACTACAGTCAGGACCACATAAGACTTGGCAGCTTATGGTTAAGAAAAATGAGAGGAGATCATAGACTACAGCATTTCAAAAAGGCAAAAAAGGCCCTAAAAATACTCTTGATGTAGTAGAGAATTCTAAGGCATTTCTTATGAAAGGATTAGAATTGGAGTCTGAAGAACCTAAGATGTAAAGTTTTTTGAGCAATTGGGAAGAGTTTTATGATGATGTAGTATTATATTTTTATAAGGAGAGAACAAACAAGTATCCCTTCAGAAGCCTAATGTATTCAAAAGTTGTTGAGGGAATTAAATAACAAAACCAGAGTTTTAAACCAGAGTACAAATTGGTTCTGTTATGAGGGTTTAAGAGGGGAAAAAGTAGAAAAAGACAAAGAATAAACTGCTGAAGAAATTGATGGAACTTGCTATTTCTCATAATTGAGGTACATGAGAAGAATATGCAAACATGGGAAATGGAGTCAGAAAAGCAGGTGGCAGATGAATTTCACTCATATGTAAAAGATGGAGGATTGAAAAGGGACTGGCAATTTGTTGTAGAGATATGTCGAGCTTTACAGGAAACATTTACAAGGGAGGATAATACAGTGACTATTACTTCAATAATAGTCACAAGCAAAACAAACTTCTTGATCCTGAAGGGAGTTTAGAAGGGGAGAAAAAAGGAAAGCAAGGAACTAGAATCTGAGGGAATGCCTTAGAATGCTTCTTAAATAATTGAGCAATGACTAAACAAATTGTGGTATACAAATTTAATTGACTCTTAATTCTGCTTTAAAAATGATGGAAAGAGCTTTCTTTGGCCCATTCACTACCAGAATGAAGACCATTCTAAGCAACCAGACCGTCGACATCCCAGAAAATGTTGACATCTCTCTTAAGGGTCGGACAGTTATTGTGAAAGGGCCCAGAGGAATCCTCTGTAGGGATTTCAATCATATCAATGTTGAGCTCAGTCTCCTTGGAAAGAAGAAAAAAAGGCTTCGGGTAGACAAGTGGTGGGGAAATTGAAAAGAACTTGCAACCGTGCGCACAATCTGTAGCCATGTACAAAACATGATCAAAGGCGTTACCCTGGTTTTTCGTTACAAGATGAGGTCTGTGTATGCTCACTTCCCCATAAATGTTGTTATTCAAGAGAATGGCTTACTTGTTGAAATCAGAAATTTCTTGGGTGAAAAATATATCCGAAGAGTGCGCATGAGACCAGGTGTTGCTTGTGCTGTTTCTCAAGCCCAAAAAGATGAGTTAATTCTTGAAGGAAATGATATTGAACTTGTTTCAAACTCAGCTGCCCTGATCCAACAGGCCACCACAGTCAAAAACAAGGATATCAGAAAATTTTTGGATGGTATCTATGTTTCTGAGAAAGGCACAGTGCAACAAGCTGATGAATAAGTTGGAAAAGATGCCAAAGGCCATGTCCTGAGGAGTCAACACTTATTCAGATGTCAAATAAAAATACTTTTTGTCAAAAAAAATGATGGAAAGATTATATTTCAGAGAATCATAGGTAGTATGAAATGGGCTTAACCAGGAGAACAATTTATGAGACAACAGTAAAGAAAAACAGCTTTGAAAGACGTGACAAGTCTGATCATAGCAATGAGTAGCTATGTTTCCAGCAGACTTAAGAAGCACGTTATCTTTCTTTTCACAGAAGTGATAACTACAAGATGCCCAGACATACGTTTTTGGACATGGCCACTATCTTGGCTTCATTTTGCATTATCATGCTTATTAAATATGTCACAAGGATTTTTTTCTCCTTTCTTTGACTTGGTTAATTGTGAGAGAGGGATCAAAGGGAGGGAGAGCCACCGGTACTGATGCCTCCTAAAAGGGAGTCATTTAAATGTTTATGAAAATGCATAAAGAGCAGAGGGAAACTTTGCTTGTCTTTTTTGAAAGTAACGTAGCATTTACTGTACAAAAACTTAATGGGTTATTTTTTCCATGTTTCTCTATTTTGTTTATGATGTGGCCTCTTCTGTCTAGATCACATACACATATGGAGTTGATCTTTGTAGGAGTTGTGAAATGTTGGTCTAAATTTATTTTCTTCTATGCTGCTGTCCAGTTTTCTCAGAATGTGATTGCATATCCCAGTAGCTAGTTTGTTTATACTGAATATTTCTGCACTTGCATTTCTTGCATTTTGAAATTTCTACTTGTGTGGAAGGTTTTGTTGAAGAATATTTTGAAATCCTCTATTTCATTAAATATCCACCCCCCCCCATAAGGTTATATTTGTTTTTTCTGGATGGGTTATTCTTGGTTATTCTTGTTTGTAAGCCTTTATTGCTTTGTGGAATATTATATTCTAAACTCATCTCTTTATTGTGACAACTGCCAAGTCTTTTGTGGCTCTGACTTTGTTTTTTCAGTACTTGAACTTTTTCTTTTGGATTTGGGGTATGACGTTCCTGGGAATTTTCATTTTGGATTTGAAGGAGGTAGATGATTTTTGGTTTTGCTTTGCTCGTTAGTTCTAGTAGGATTTTAAAAAATGATTTCTTGAAATATGATATCCAAGCTTTTCAAATTTTGTTCATGATTTTAGGTCATCTGGTGATTTAGGTATTGTTCCTTTTTGAATTGCTTTCCTGATCAGCTATTCTTGATATGGCATATACTAATTTTTGTTTTTCCCATCTCTCAATTTTAAAAAATAGCTCTTGTTTTATAGAGTCATTGCCCTCTGGTCGATTACAGTTTTCAGAGAGCTCCATCCTTATGTAAGTTACCGCTGTCTAGGATGTTAACTGTCCTGGCCATCCTTTTCTCCTGAGAGGACATTTTCCTTGATACTGCATTTTGCATTTCCCGTCTCATTTTGTGCAGGCACTCTGGTGGCCTTTGTGGTCAGGACGGCCTTTTCTCTGTGGCTTTGCTCTCTTCCTTTGTGTTTACCTCTCGGGCTTTTTTAGTTGAGAGTATTCCTTTGTAGTGTTTGGCATTTTCTCTGCTCGTGTTTCCAACTGTAGCTTCTGGTTTGGGGTCAGACTATGCTCCTCACAGTCTTGGAAAGCATGGGCAAGTCTTGCTCAGAACTGGATGTAGTGACTATAACTGGTTACTGCCTTCTTTGGGATTTCCTGTGTTTTGTTTCAGTCTTTTTAGACTTAAGTTTTGATCTCCACTCCTTATTGGGCTCCTTTTCTTTTTTCGGTAGTCTTTCAAACCCAGGGTTGGCTTTGTCCCCTGAATGTGATCCTTGATAGGCCCGCCAAGATGGTGTTGATTGTAAGTCATAACAGACCCCTTGTGAGACCTTAGCTTCTTTGTTTTCCAGGAGTCACCCTGCTCCTTTCTCCTGATTTGGTTCTTATTGTGCCTTGGACCTGGGTGTGGGGTCGGGTTAATATAATGTGGTCTGCTTCGACCATGGGCTGAGCATTGGTCTGGCCCTGTCTTCTGAAGCTGTTGTAGACTTTCTCTTCTGGTTTATCCCTACTCATTTACTATGCAGGCTTCTCACAGTCCTTTTATGTGGTCCTGGATAGAGAGAAGAGCTAATGGTGGGTTCTCTCTAATTTTCTTTGTCTTTCTTTCTTTTGGTACATTTTTAGAGCATTGAGAATATATGTATGTGGGACCTGGGTTCCTATAGGTCCAGACAAGCTGCTGCCTTCCCTCCTATTTCCTGTACCTTTATAGTGAGTGAGAATCATCTTCTTTTATTTTTCTCAAATGCTCTATTAACTTCTCTTTTACTTCATTCATTTCCACCAGTTTTTGTGTTGCAAATTTTTCCCTGTTTTTCCCCTACCCACATCCCCAACATAGTGGTCCCCCAGGATATCCCTTCCTCTTATCTTCCAATTACATGTAAAATAGTATTAATAATAATAATATATATGTATATGTATATTTTAAACATTTGGTTTTAAAACTTTGAATTCCAAATTCATTCCCTTCCTCCCTTGTCATCCACCCTTACTGGGAAGATAAGCAGTTCATTAATAGGTTGTACATGTGTAGCTAATGTAAAACATTACCATAATAGATATATTGTAGAAGACTGATTATATTTCCCTCCCCCCCCCACCTCCCACTTGTTCTATTCTCTACTTTGGTCCTGCCCCTTTTCAAAAGTGTGTGCTTCCTGCTTCCCTCCCACTGAGCCTGCCCTCTCTTCCATCATCCCCCCTCTCATCCCCTTCCCCCTACTCTCCTGTAGGGTGAGATACCCTATTTCATGTGTATGTCATTCCCTTCCTGAGCCAAATTCAGTGATTATAAGGTTAACCCATTCCCTTATGCCTTCCTGTTCTTCCCCTCCATTGTACCCATTTTCCCTTGCTTCTTCTATATGAGATAGTTTGCCCCATTCTGTCTCTCTCCATCTCCTCTCATTATATTCCTCTCTCACCTCTTGATTTCACCCTTTAAGTATCATCCCTTCCTATTAAATTGGTCTTGCGCCCTCCATCTATGTATACCTATACACACACACACACACACACACATACACACACACATATGTATTCTTAGGCCTATATACCCTCCGATAAAGACTATATATATATATATATTTCTATTTCTATTTCCTTCAACTATTTTCATACTGAGAAAAGTTTCCTCAGTTACAGTTATCGTTTTTCCATGTAGGAATGTAAAAAGTTTCTTTTCCCTGTTTACCTTCTCATGCTTCTCTTGCTTCTTGTATCTGAATGTCAGATTTTCTACTCAAGTCTGTTTTTTTTCTTCAAGAATGCTTGAAAGTCCTCTAATCTACTGAATGACTATATTTTCCCCTGATATATGATACTCAGTTTTGCTGGGTAGATGATTCTTGGTTTTAATCCCAGGTCCTTTGACTTGCAGAATATCATATTCCAGGCCCTTAGATCCCTCAGTGTAGAAACTGCTAGATCCTGTGTTATCCTGATTGTGTTTCCACAATATTCAAATTGTTTCTTCCTGGCTGCTTGTAATATTCTCTCCTTGGTCTGGGAACTCTGGAACTTAGCTATAATATTCCTAGGAGTTTTCTTTTTGGGATCTTTTTCAGGAGGTGATTGGTAGATTGTTTCAACCTCTGTTTTGCCCTCTGGATCTAAAACATCAGGGCAGTTTTCCTTGAGAATTTCTTGAAGGATGATTTCTAGGTTCTTTCTTTGATCATGGCTTTCAGGTAGTCCAATAATTTTTAAATTCTCTCTCCTGGATCTATTTTCCATGTCAGTGGTTTTTCCATGAGCTATTTTACATTTTTTGCCATTTGAGTTAGTCTGCTTTTTAGGGCGTTATTGTCCTCAGTCAGGCTATTGACTCTCCTTTCATAATTTTCCTCCATCATTTTCATTTCTCTTCCCAATTTTTCTTCCATTTCTCTTATCTGCTTCTTAAGGTGCTCTGTGGCCTATAAGCAACTTGTATTTTCATTTGAAGCTTTTGGTGCAGGAGTTCACTGCAGGGCTGCCAGGCTGTCCTCAGCAGGAGGTTAGCTTCTCTGTATCATTTTGTGGGTTCTGTAGCTCCAGAGTTTGTTCAGAGTCCCCTTTTACATGGATTGGTGAAAGTGGAAGCTGGAGCAGTGCAGAAGTCCTATTTCTACTATGCCATCTTGACTCTGCCCCCAAGAAACATCTTTCTTAAGTCATCTTAACCTCATTGGCTTCCAGTTTAATTTAGCATCTGTTATTGGAGCATTTATGTGTTTAAGTACTTTTCAGTACCAAAAGAAAATTAGGGAGAACAGTTCCTATTCCTAAGAAAGTTTATTAAAAAAAAAAACAACTTTTTTTCATGGGAAAAACCCACCTGAAATGATTGAGAATAACATATTAGGAAAATGATGAATTGAATGCAATCAAGTACCAAAGTGTATGTTACAGATAATAACTTATAGACATACATACTAAAAGGGATATCTCACCCTTCAGGAGAGTAGGGGGAAGGGGAATGAGAGGGGGGATCATGGAGGGGAGGGCATTCTGGGGGGAGGGGAGATTGGAAGTACCCACTTTCGAAGAGGGACAGGATCAAAGCAGGGAATGGACCAGGTGGAGAGTGGGAGGGAAATATAAGCAGTCTTTTACAATATATTTACTATAATAATGTTTTGCATAGCTATACATGTACAACACATACTGAATTGCTTATCTTCCCAGAGGGAGTGGGTGACAAGGGAGGAAGGGAATGGATCTGAAATTCGAAGTTTTAAAATTAAATGTTTCAAATATATATAAATACTATTATCAATACTATTTTGCATGTAATTGGGAGATAAGATGTGCAGGCATTGGGGCACAGAGATTCACCTTGCCTTAATGGTAAAGTTGAAGGGGGTATAGGAGAAGATATGGGAGAGAGCAGATTGGATGAGGGGATATCTTGTGGGACGGCTATTCTGGGGTGGTGGGTAGGGGAAAAATGGGGAAAAAATTGTAACTCAAAATCTGGCGGAAATGAATGATGTGAACCAGAAGTTAATAAAGCATTTGTTAAAAAAAAATAATAACTTATAAATGTTTTAGGAATGAGTGAGGTGAATTTTGACTATCATTACTCTTGCCTTTTGGGCAAGCTGTCAGATTTCTTCAGGCCTTGGTTTGTTCATATGGACTGAATGCATTAGACTACATAATCTTCAGAGTCCCTTTTACTTATATAAAAATTTTAAACTTATTATGAACTTTAAGATCAGTAGACATAAGTCCTTCTACAAAGAATAGAAAAAGAAGAATATAAATTAAATACTGTGAATCTCTTATGGCTTAAAAATGTATATATTAATTTTATCATGGTAGCTCAGTATTGCTTTGCTTGTGTGCCTTTCTGAATTTGCTTTTGGCTTCTACTGTGTTTTAAAAATAGTTTATTGATTTTTTTTGTCTCTTCCTTCTTCCCGTTCTTCCTGTAAGTATCCCCTGAATCTCCTGCATAACTTTTGCCTCATCCCACCTCAAAACCCTCCCTTGTTATAAATAAGTATGGTTAAGGAAAACAAATCACATTTGTCTTGCCTTGTCAGAAAATTTGTGTTTCATTCCACACTTCTAGTCTGTCAGTTATTCACCAAAAAGTGGGTTCCCATAATTGATAATAATCCTGCTCAAGCTGTGATTGGTCCATTATATTCACAATTTTTAAATTGTTCACAATTGTCTTCCTTTGCAATGTTGTGTTGACTTTACATAAATTGATCTCCTGGGTCTACTCTCTTCATTATATGTACAAATCCTCCCAGGTTCCTCTGTCACTGCTGTCAGTGTAACAGTATTCCATTACATATATATGGTATGGTTTGTTCTACCATTTCCCAATTGGTAGCCAACCACTTTGTTTCTAATTCTTTGCTCTAACAAAAAGAACTGCTGTAATTTTTGAGCAGATTAGTTTTTTCCATCTTTCTTTGATGTCTTTGGGTACTCCACCTCATCACTACTCTCTTTCCCTCTAAGCCTAGTAGTGATATAGTTGGATCATAAGATATATAGTTTAATGATTTGGGAGATAATTTCAAATTGCTTTCATTTCACAGCTCACCAACAGTTCATGAAATGTGATTGCTCTCCTTTAGCCCTTCTTTGGGCCCCCTTTATCTCTAATAATAGATAGTTATCAGGAAAATCTTTGTGGCAGAGGTAGAACTTGAGGAATATCTAGATCTTAAGTGGGGATGGAAAGGAGAGAGTGGGGTTCCAAGTTGGGGAATAGCACAAGTGAAGGCACGAAACCAGGAATTAGTGCTGCAGATGTGGGGAAAAGTCAGGAAATTAGGCTTCCTGGGGAAAAAAGCTTACACAGTCTGAGGAATAATGGGAGTCGAGGTTTGCTTCTGTAGTAGCTTACTAAGTTTTAGGATTGTTTAATCCACCTGTTTGTCTAACATAGGAGTGAAAACAAAAAATGTCATGTGATAGGTTATGGTATCATTTCACATATTTCTTTAACTGTGGTAATTATAAGCCTGAGAATATAAACTGTAAATTGATATGTACATACACATTCAAAAAAGCCTTCATCTGTTTATAGCAATGTAGAGAAATGCTTAATTTAAGAGAGAATGCATAGCTTTTGGTATGAAGTTATCAGTAAATGATAAATACTAGTTGAAATGTTTATGGTAAATTCACATGAAAAATGAATTTTGCTTTAATTTTAAAAGTCTGTGTAGAAAATCTCTGTTAATTCCTTGCTGTGATGTTTCATGATGACATGGGGGTAATCTTGGGTTCTAAAGCGTGTGATATTGGAGGGCAAGATGGGACAGGGTTTAACAAGTTGTAAAGGTTGTGAGTAAGGACCCTTTGATGGACTCTGTGTTCTTGGAGGACTGTTCAAGCCAAGTTCACAGACTCCACACTTAAACTTCTTTGAAATACTGAAGTTTTTAAAAGGCCACCTGGGATTTTGTTTCTGTTTTTCCTCCTCAAAAGGGCCTACATGACATCTTACCAAGTATTTCTGAATGGTGGGTGGCATCTTGTCTTTATCCATTAATTTTTTCGTATTATCCTTTATGTTTAATATAACTTCAGCCCCACCTTCCTCCTTTCTTTTTTTTTTTTTCAGCATCTCTTGCTCCTCCTCCTCCATCCATTCTACAGGTAACTCCCCAGTTGCCTTTAATGGGATTTGTGGCCAGAGTCCAAGAAAATAGTAAGTTTACTACTTCATGCTGTTGATCAGATTATAGGTATGAAAGGTATTTATGTGTCACTGACCTTCTCTAATTGCTATGTATTGAGCCTTTCTCCCTTTTTTTGTGAATCATATAAAATTTCTTTTTTGCTTACCTGTCTCTGTTCAGAGGGCATGCAATTTATTCCTTAAAACTGTTACTAAATCCTTAAAACTGTTACCAAATTCTAGAGTTTGTAAAGTGTATATATTTTAAAATTTTACATGTTTCAGTTGTTGTCATATTGGTAATTTTGGCTATACATTTGAGTAATTGAATTGAACATAATCACCTCATGTATGCCAGTCATTCTGCTAGGCACTGATATACAAGGACAAAACAAGACAGTCTCTCTCCTCAGAGAGCTTGCATTTTACTGGGAGTAAACTTAAAATATATACACATTAAATACAGAGTTATGGGTGGGAGAGGCATTATAAAAAAAAAACTGGGTAAATCAGGAAAGACTTCTGAAAGGTGTCACTGAAGCTAAGTCATCATGGGATATAGGAGCTCTAAGCTGCTGAGATGAACAGGAAGAGCATCCCAATCCCACAGAACAGTCTGTGCAGAGTTAGGGGCAGGAGAAAGAATCTTGTGTACAAGAAACAATGAGTTGGATGGAATTTAGAACACGTGACTTGGAGTCATATGTGACCAACCTGTAATGGTGGTGTGGAGCTTTAAATGCTAAAGAGAAAAGTTTTTATTTCCTTCTAGAAGCAGTAGGAGCTGCTGGAGCTTCTTGAATCAGGGAGTGACATGGTCAGACCTGTGCTTTAGGAATATTAATTTGGCAGCTACAACTGAAGGATAAATTGGGGAGGGGAGAGATAATGCAGGGAGGCCAGTTAAGAAGCTGTTTGAATAGTGCAGGTAGGAGATGATTTGAATTTGAACTTGCGGGATGGTGATGTGAGTGGAGTGGAGAAAGATGTGAGACCTTATGGAGGTGAAAATCAGCAACATTCATCAGTTTCCTGGGAAAGTGGGGGATGACTCTAAACTGAAGTGGTTGGAAGACTAACCATATTCTGTGCAAACATAGGGAAATTAGGGAAAGGGATGGCTTTTGGGGGAAGATAGTAAGTTCCATTTTGGAACTGGTGAGTTTGAGATGCCTTGGGACATCTAGATGGGGTTGTCCGGCATTCCTGGCAGTCATATTCTCTAAACAAACCAACCCTTTTTTCCCCAGAAGTAGCTTGACAATTTTGTAAATATTGTGTAGTAAAAAATAAACTGATCCATATGGGAATAGGTAAAAGAGCAATTAATATCACTATATAGTTACAAACTATCTTCTCAAAATCTTTTGAAATCACTAGCAGGTCTCTACTTTCACAACCAAGAAATGAGTGAGGATGTTCACAGAGATGATAACAGTGGCTCATGTCCTTTTGTTGTGAAGAAGGGCTGCTAATAAACTCACATTTCTGCATCTTTGATTTTGACCACATTCAGAGGTGTAGAAATCAGTCACTTGGTAAACTTTTGTTAGCTGTCTACTGTGTGCCAGGCACCACACAAAGGAAGCACTTGAAATTAGTGTTCTCTCGGGTACATTTAGATCCTAGATTAACTTGCAGTCAGTCAGTATTTACTGCCTGCTGTGTGCCAGGCACTGTGCAGAGTGAGCTGAAAGATAGCCCTTGTCCTGAAGGAGCTTGCAATCTGATGGGGAGGAGAGCAGAAAACAGCCATGTACAGATAGGTACGTTACAGGCTAGACTGTAGAGCATCTCGGAGGAAGGGCACTGAGATTAAGAGTAGGAAAGGCTTCTTGTGGAAGGTGGAACTTTATCTGAGATTTAAGGAGAGCCAAGATGGCAGTGTAAAGAGGGAGTGTGCTAGGCCTGGGGGACAGTCAATGAAAATGCTCAAGAGTCCAGAGATGGAGTGTTGGGTTAAAAAAGCAGCAGGAAGGTTAGTCAGTCCACAGACATTTATTAAGCACCTACTACTTGCCAGAGGATTGTATTAAGAAGCCCTAGATATATCCCTCCCACTCCCCACATACAAATTGAAGCTGAAAAGCAAATGGGCAAGGGTGGTACAGCAAAGGTGCCTTATAAGGGGACATAGTGGGAATGTGAGACAAGTCCCACAGTAATGAAACCAGGTGCCCACTCTCATTTGATTATAGAATAAGGGGTTTGGGTGGGATATACTATATAATAGGGTTAGAAAGGTAGGGTAGGACTAGGTTATAGAGGGCTTAAGAACCAAAGGGAGGACTTTATATTACCTATCTGTATATTATTTTTGTATTATCCATTGATATGTATATATATTTATGTTATCTAAATGCTACATAAGATTGCATTAACTTTCTTGCCTGCCATATCACATGTTTTGACTCCTTGAGCTTGTATTTCATTAAAGCTCCTGATTTTTTCCAGCTGAACTGCTATTTAACCATGGTCCCCCCTCCCAATTATACTTCAGAAGTACATTTTTTGAACCCAGATTGTTAGACTTCATATTTGTCTTCTTAAATTAACTTCATTGGATTTGACCCAGAGTTCTAGCCTGGGAAGATCATCACTCTTCTGTGTAGCCTATTAGCCATCCATCTCTGCACTGTCATTAACAAATTTGATCAGTATTCTTTGCAGATTATAGGAGTAGAAAGGATAGGAACCTTGAGAAAAAGTCACCATATCTTTTTAGAAATCATGATGTCCAAGGAGGGAAATATTGGAAACAGACATATATTTTTTTACTTTAAAAATACATGTTTCAGAGAGTTTGGAGGAAAGATTTATGATGCTATGGCCAGAGACACTAAGAGGGAAGAAAGTTAAGAAGGATAAGCCTTGCTCAGAAATCATGATTTATTCTGATGAAGAAAAGGAACCAGTCACACACACACACACACACACACACACACACACACACACACACACACACATATATTTATGCATGTATGTAGGTTCTAGTCTCTCTTTCCAGTCTTAATTCCACAGTACTGGCTCTTATAAATTCTGCTCTAAGCAAACTGAAATCCCCATTCTGCTTTCCCACCTCCATTCTATACCTGAAATGTATCACACCTTATCTTTAGCTATTGAAATCTTTGTTTTCTTCCTATAAGGCCCAGATCAGGTGACACAGTTTCCTAGGTAGAAAGGTGGAAGGGACCTTACACTACACTTCCCTTATTAAGAAGTTGCATCCCAGAGAAGGGGGTCAAGTGATCCACCCCAGGTGAAGTGGGGAGAGCTGGGTTTTGAACCTAAGTACTAGGTCCTCTGACTTTAAATCCCTATCTTCTGTATACTTAATTATCTTCTAACTTTCATTATGGTTATTAGTGTACTTATCTCATCCCCTCTTTTAGTCTGCAAGCTCTTTGAAGGCAGGAACTGTGTCATTTAAAAAGTTTTGCAGATCCCCAGTTCAGTGTCTCTCACATAGTTGGTATCTAATAAAATATCTGTTGAACTGAGTTTTTTCTCAGTCTCATTAGATAAGCCTTCAAAATATAATACCACAAAACCATATTCTAATGCTACAGAACAGTACTCTATATTCTGGCAATAATCTGGGGCCACAGAATCTAGCTTTAGAAGGTATCTTGGGAAGCACAGAAGCATAGGAGTTAGAACTGTCAGTCAGGGACTGACAGAAATTGGTAGTCCAGGTGCTTTATCTTTCATAGTAACAAAATTTATTATAACATGGGTCCGTTTTATAATGCAGGTAAAGGGCAGCTTAAAGTAATTTTCTGGCTCCTTTTTCTATTATCCTCTAATATGTGCCCCGAAGAGAGCATTATGGTGAGGTGCCAACACTTTAACCTTTCAGATTTGCAGTAATTCTCTGCTAAATTGATCTTCCCAAAGCACAAGTCTGACCATATCTACCTTCCCACTTAGTAAACTCCCCAGGCTTCTTTCTGCCCCTGGGATCAAATATAAAATCTTCTCTGGCTTTTAAAGCCCTCCCTAACCACACCCTTACCCACTTTTCCAGTCTTCAGTCCAGTGACACTGGTTTTCCTGATGTTTCTTGAACATGACATTCCAGCTTCTGATTCTGAGTGGTTTTATGTGTGGCTATGTGGGTATATGTATGTTTATGTTTTGATGTGTGAAAGAATTGTCAGGAACGATACAGAGCAGAATGAACATAGACCTCTGGAAAATGCTAAGGATAAGCTACACTGGGGACAATTGGAATATTAACAGAAAAAATGAAAGAGGCACTTAATAAAATGCAGTTTTCCTTCCATTTTTCTATTTGAAGGACAATGATCTTTAGACTGGAAGGAATCAAACAAACATGATGAAGAGTTACTAGTGCAACACCTTGAATATGTGTCTAGTTTATTTCAGTGCTCCCATGATGTAATGAGACAAGTGTGTCCCAGGTCTGTCTTTCCAGACATTGTGCTGTAGAAACCCCCCACGTTGTAACACTTGGGACGTCATACCCAGCTGTGGGAGATAACATTTTCTTCTTGGATTTGGCTCACACCTCCAACTTCACTTCATACTAGCAGATTTAAGGTTGCAGAAGTAGACCACTTTTAGGGCTACATTCAAACTCTTTTGGTGTTCTAGATGTGACCCAGTTGAGGGGAAATATATTCCTCTTAGCACAAACTTCTGGGCATCTGACATGGACACTAAGAAGTGAAACTCATATACTTACCATAATTCACAACTCTGGAATGCAATCTCCAGTATGATTGGTCTATTCAGAATTATTTGTTTTACACAGAATTGCATCTTTACTCACTGCTTGATCATATGAAGTTTATGACTCTTCAACTAAAAAGAAATCTGATTCTTTTGTCTCCTTTCCTTTCCTCACTCTTCTCTCTGCTCCTCCCTTCTGCCTTTGCACTTTTTAATTTTAATTTAATTGAATTTAAATATTCATCCTTAAAAGACTGTTTAGTAAATGTTAACTCATTGTGAATAGCAGTTCTCTTTAAAGAAAACCAGACAACTACCAGGCTCATCAGACTGGCTATATCATAGTTATAGAGTCTAGCCTAGCCAATCATTCACCTTCCGGGATGCTGCACTGTCTAATCAGAACTGAGCTCACAGCAGCACAATTTGGGTTTATTCTTTAAAGTAGTTCACAAGGAGGACAAGACCTTCTGAGTAGTTTTAGCTCTTCAACCTAGGTGGTGTTGGAGAGGGCAGTAGCTGTCCCTGCAGCTGCTGGCCAGTGAAATCAAACCTCTCCTCACCCAAGCAAGCCTCCTTCAGTCCTTTCTTATTGACTTGCCTCTACCTCCCCCTGCTCTATCTTTAACTCTTATTAGGTTCCACTTCCTCTCTTGTTGCTCTTATTTTGGATAGGGGCCTCTTGCCTTCTAGTACCCCTCTTAATGCTTTCAGTGAGAGCCTCTTGACTTCCAGGGACTCCTCTTTTATTTAAAAGGTCACAAATCCCCACATATCTTTGATTAAATAAACAACCATTCAAAAATGTTGCCTCACTCGTAGTTTCCATATGTATTGCCCTCTTTAGTCATAAAGCATCATAAAGTATGGAGGTACAAGTCTCCAGCAAGGTTTTTGGTACCCTTAAAAAGCTGTTTTTCTTCACATTCACGTATTTCTTGTTTTTAATAAATAAAAGACCTTGTTCTGCCTCTTTGCAACATTAAACAGTGCCTACACAAGCAGGGCATCATTTTACCTTGTTGACAAAGAAAGCCAAGTCCTCAAATATATGCCGTAAGACAAAACTGTCCAAAATATCAGTTGAAGGCTGTTTCATACAAATGTTTTATCAGTGTATATTAAAATATACTCTTTAAGCATGAAAATATTCATAGTGGTGATTCAATACCTTGTGTCCTTGGACAACTGATATAATCTCTTTTTTTCACAAAACATTTTTTCTGTCCTTTTTATCTTTGACTTATCCTTTGAAAAGATCTTAAAAAGATAGTGTACCTTACACTAGTTTCTTTTTTTTCAAACAAATGCTTTATTAACTTCTGTTTTACATCATTCATTTCCGCCAGATTTTGAGTTACAATCATTCCCACCCCCCCCCCGTTTTTCCCCTACCCACCCTCCCAGAATAGCAGTCCCACAAGATATAGCTTCCTCCAATCTGCTCTCTCCCATACCTTCTTCCATATCCCCTTCGACTTTTCCATTAGAGGAAGGCGAATCTTTGTGTCCCAATGCCTGCACATCTTATCTCCCAATTACGAGCAAAAGAGTATTAATAATAGTATTTATATATATTTGAAACATTTAATCTTAAGACCTTGAATTTCAGATCCATTTCCTTCCTCCCTTGTCACCCAATCCCTCTGGGAAGATAAGTAATTCAGTATATGTTGTACATGTCTAGCTATGCAAAACATTATCATAGTAGATATATTGTACAAGGCTGCTTATAATTCCCTCCCCCGCATCCCACCCCCAACCTGGTCCATTCCCTACATGATCCTGTCCCTCTTCTATAGTGGGTACTTCCAACGTCCCCTCCCCCCAAGGATGCCCTCCCATCCATCATCCCTCCTCTCATCCCCCTTTCCCCTATTCTACTGTAGGTTGAGATATCCCATTTAGTATGTATGTCATTCTCTCCCAGAACCAAATTCAATGAGAATGTGGTTTTGCCTTCCTATTCTCCCCCTCCCTTGCAACCATTTCCCCTTGCTTCTTCTACATGAGATAGTTTACCCTACCCTTTCTCTCCCCATCTCCTCTTGCCACTTTCCTCTCTCACCTCATAATTTCATCCCTTGGGTATCCTCCCTTCCCAGCAAATTCAACCTATGCCCTCTATCCATATATAACTGTAACCATATACACATACATTCACATATGTATTCATATGACCACACACCCTTCTTCCATTATTTTCATGGTGAGAAAAATTTCATCAGTCACTGTTATTGTTTTTCCATATAGGAATGCAAATAGTTCAACTTTGATAAGTTCCTTTTGATTTCTTTTCCCTGATTACCTTCTCAGGCATCTCTTGCTTGTTGTGTCTGGATGTCAAATTTTCTATTCAATTCTGGTTTTTTCCTCAAGAATGCTTGAAAGTCCTCTATTCCACGGAATGACCATATTTTCCCCTGAAACAAAATACTCAGTTTGCTGGGTAGGTGACCCTTGGGTTCATTCCCAGCTCTTTTGCCCTCTGGAATATTGTATTCCATGCCCTTTGATCCCTCAGTGTAGAAGCTGCCAGGTCCTGGGCTATTCTGATTGTGTTTCCACAATATTGAAATTGTTTCTTCCTGGCTGCTTGTATTTTCTCCTTGATCTGGGGATTCTGGAACCTGGCTATAATATTCCTGGGAGTTTTCTTTTTGGGATCTTTTTCAGGAGGTGATTGGTGGATTCTTTCAACCTCTATTTCTCCCTCTGGGTCTAAAACATCAGGGCAATTTTCCTTGAGAATTTCTTGAAGGATGATCTCTAGGTTCTTTCTTTGATCATGGCTTTCAGGTAGTCCAATAATTTTTAAATTGGCTCTCCTGGATCTATTTTCCAGGTCAGTGGTTTTTCCCATGAGATATTTCACATTGCCTTCTAATCTTTCATTTGTTTGGATCTGCTTAAAAGCATCTTGATTTCTCATAAAGTCATTAGCTTCCATTTGCTCCAGTCTAACTCTGAAGGAATGAATCTCCTCAGTGAACTTTTGAGATTCTTTTTCCATCTGTCAAATTTGACTTTTTAAGGCATTCTTCTCCTCATTGCCCTTTTGGGCCTCCTTTGCCATTTGAGCTAGTCTATTTTTTAAGGTGTTGTTTTCCTCAGTCAGGCTGTTGACCCTCATTTCATACTTTTCCTGCATCCTTCTCATTTCTCTTTCCAATTTTTCCTCCACTTCTCTTATTTGATTTTTAAAGGCCTTTTAAAGGTCCTCTGTGGCCTGCAACCCGCTCATGGTTTCCCCTGGGGCTTTTGGAGCAGGACTTCTGACCTCACAGTCCTTTTCCTGCTCTATGCCCCCAAAATAGGAATCTAGGGTTGCATTTTTCTGTTTCCTTTGCCTTGGCATGTTGCTACTTAATTACTTGACTTTTGGGCTTGTTGCCACAGTATGTCTTTGTGGACAGATAGGGGAATTTTCGTCCCGAACGTGTGGGAGGGCAACTTCTGTTTCTGGCAAGCTATAAACCCACCCACGACTTCCCACCCCAGATCACAATCCAGATCCAGGGAGGTTAAAGCAAGAGCGATTACCCCCCAAGACTGATCGCTGGATCTCCCTACAGTTCACAAGCCGGGAGCTGGAGCTGCCTCTGAAAACTACAAAATGGCGTGTCTCCTCAGCAGCTTCTAGCCCCCAGGGGAGGGAGCCGACACATTCCCCAAATACTGGTTCCAAAGTCCATAGGGCACTAACCTCTCACTTTGTCCTAGGCATGTCCATGTTGATAATTTTGGATTTGCCACAGCTGCTGGTGTTCTGGGGTCTCTCCAGCTGGCTGCTGGCCCTGATGCCCTGGGGTTAAAACCTCAGCTCATGGGGACCTGGGCTCTGCTTGGCTCGGCTCCCATCGCTCTGCGCGCGCTGCTGGCTCCCAGAGCGCTGCACTGGTCCTTCCTGCAGGGCTGCTGGGCTGTCCTCAGCGGGAGGTTAGCTTCTCTGTGTCATTCTGTGGGTGCTGGGGCTCCAGAAGTTGTTCAGAGTCCCCTTTTTACATAGTTTGGAGGGAATCTGGGGGCAGAGTGGCTTGGATGAGCTGTTTCTACTCCACCATCTTGGCTCCGCCCCACACTAGTTTCTTGCTTAATAAATTAGTTCAAATCTCCTGACCTGAATGAATTAAATTCCAGGCCACATAAAGAATTCATAAGTGCCATCTCTAAGGTCATTGATCTTTAAGGAATTGTGGAAAAGAGAAAAAGTACTAGATAACTGAAGTCTTCAAAAAGGGGCAAAACAAGTTCTGCCAGATATGGACTGTTGTGCTTGGTGTGAAGAAAGGAAGACTTCCAGAACTGATCATTAAATGGATGGTTATAAGCACTTAGTTATGTGATGATCCCTAGGATCCAGCTTCATTAAGACTCATCATTACAGAAAAACGTGAATTTCTCTTTTGACAGTATTACTATTGTGATAGATACTAGGAATATTGTCTGACATTTGACAAAGTCTCTCATGATAATCCTTATAGACAGATTGGAGAAGGATGGATTAAATGATTAGCCTAATTAACCAGTAGACTGAGCATACCCAAAGGCTAGACGTAGAGCTGAAAAAGATCCCAGGCCTTTAGTCCAAACTCCTCATTTTACAGAGGAGAAACCTGAAGCTCAGAAAGACTAGTGTCAGGCCACTCAGGTAGTAAGCATCAAAGAGAGTATTTGAGTCAAGGTCCTTGGACTCCAGAGCCAGTATACTTTCTACTGTACCACACTGCCTCCATTCGTAAGTTGGTTTCAACTTGGAGGACTGTGTTTTTAGTGGTATGCTGTAGATCTGTTTGTAATTCCTTTTTGTTCTATTTTTTCAGGGGCTTGGATGAAAGAATGCTTATGAGATTTGCAGATGATAAAATTTAGAGGAATAGCCAATATGTTTTATGACTTTAGTGATATGACTTGATTATATTCTTTACAATTCTTAATTTGAAAGATGTACTGTATCAAAAAAGAAAAATTTAATACGGACAAATGTAAAGTCCTTAACTTAGGTTTAAAAAAATGAACTGCACAGATTTATAATTAAGAAGGTGGTTGCTAGAGATCAGTTCATCTGAAAAAGACTTGGAACTTTTAGTTCACTACAAGATCAAAATGAGTCCAAAATGTGATGTACCATTTGGTCCCTTCCTCCCACCCCTCTCCACCCCCATGCCCCACCCCTAGCAAAATAAAATTAGATTTAATTAATAGAACTGTGGATTTAAGATGAAGAGAAGTAATAGTTTGTTGGAAAATGACCTAGTCAGACCACATCTGGAATATTGTAGTAAGTTATAGACGTCATATTTTGGTAGAAGCTTTGATAAGTGGGAGGACATCCAGAAGAGGTTGATCTAGGGATGTCAAAGGAACTTAAAACCCTGACATTAAAGATACCCTGGTGAAAAGACTTAGAGGGACAGTTGTAGTTGTCTTCAGATATTTGAATATGGGAGAGGGCTTAGATTTGTTCTTTGCATCTTGGTGTGTGGTGGGGAGATGAAGAACAGTTTTCCAGGGGTGGCAGTTCCCAGGAAGTATATAACAACTCTGTAGAGAAGACCATTCTGGCCATTAGATCTCTCTGAAATGGGGTGGGCTGATGTAGACATTTTCTCAACTCTGGATATTTTTGAGCAGAGGCTAAATAACTACTTATCAAAGAATACTATGAGCAGAATTCATTCATCAGGCAAGAGTAAGCTTGGATAAATTTAAAGGTCCCAAGATGATCTATAAGAATATCAGACTTGAAGATTCAGACACTAAAATTTTGGTGGGCTGTTTATTGTTTTCTTTCTAATGTAACTGTTTTGCTTTTTAAAGTAATGTCCATTTCCAAATCTAGTTTTGAATTCTGTGATAGTATAATCTTAGAATGAGAGGCATTCCAAATCTGTATATTGTGTATTTTTGTTATCATTTTGATGATTTATTAGTTTCAGACACTCCTCCCCCTCCACCTCCTGCAGAAGAACCAGTCTTTGATGAATCCCCACCTCCGCCTCCACCACCAGAAGATTATGAGGAGGAGGAGGCAGCTGTGGTAGAGTACAGTGATCCCTATGCTGAAGAGGACCCTCCCTGGGCACCAAGGACCTATTTAGAAAAAGGTAAATATAAAGTGATATGTGGAGAAAGAAATTAATTCTGAACAGAAATGAAGCTATATTGTTACTAACAAGTTGTCTGCTTCCAAGTAAAATTCTATTTACATTACATTCTTCAAATTATCATGTCAGTTTTAAGATTTATGAAATCTTAAAAAGCAATACTAGAGGGGTGGCTAGGTGGCACAGAGAATAAAGCGCCAGCCCCAGAGTCAGGAGGACCTGAGTTTGGATCCAGCCTCAGACACTTAATAAAAAAAAAATAAATTAGCCGTGTAACCTTGGGCAAGTTACTTAACCCCAGTTGCCCTCCAAAAGGCAAAAAAAATGTACTACTAGGCTATAGTTTGAAAATTCTTGTCATCTTTAGTTGAGGTACATAAATATCTTTCATATAATATCACCTCTTACCTAATAGTAATTACTTGTTTTATCTAAGACAAAGAAATTGCATTTCTGTGTTTCCCATGAATATTTAAATATTTTTAAAGTTACTTTTAACATTTAAGCTTCTAAAGAATTATTTTGTAGTATAGTGAATCAGGATATTTAATTTAAGGATAAGTATTTCCATAAAAAAATTTCTCCCAAGAAAGAAACCTATGATACAGCTCACTTCAAAGGTAAATTTATGGGCATTTCTGTGGAAATGTTCATCATTGCTTATATATGAGGCAAAAACAATAAGGTGAAATGAAAATAATGTAAAAACAAGGAAACCAATAAGAAAATTAAAAAAACAAACAAACAACAATAAGACATTGCCCATCAAGGAAACATGACATAGAAATATCTTTCAGCTCAGGGGGGGTAAAGACTCTTGAAAGAAAAGTAGTTTTAGGGAAAATGACTGTGTTATCATTTTCAGTCCAAATAAAATCTCTCAACTGCTCCCAAAGTGATTAATCAGTCAGCAAACCTATTATGTACTGGCATGTGCTAAACCCTGGCATTACAAAAAGAGGCAAAAGACAGTCCCTGCCCTTAAGGAGCTTACAGTCTAATGGAGGAGGCAACATACAAGCAAATATATACAAAACAGATATATATAGGATAAATAGGCAATAATTAACAGAGGGAAAGCACTAGAATTAAGAAGTGTTGGGAAAGCTTCCAATAAAAGGTGGAATTTTAGTTGGAACTTAAAGGAGGGCAGTAGGTAGGCAGGAAGGGGAGAATGTTCCAGGCATGGAGGACAGTAAAAATACCCAGATTCAAGAGAGCAAGTGTTTTGTTCTTGGAAGAATCAGGAGGCCACTATCACTGGATGGAAGAGTACGTGTTGGGGAGTGAGGTATTGGTTGTTGTTGTTCATTCTTGAAGAGGACCAAAATGGCATCACTGTGTTGGGATCAAGGTATAATATATCCTACTGTGGCTGATTAGACCAGTATAAGCTTGGAAGGCTCTACCACAGATTGGGCACAAATAGTCCATATGAACATTTGGAGTGGAGATGTCTCTAAATTTCTGCATCGTATGGGGTTTATTTTTGACCTACTACAATTCAGCTTTGCTCATAGAGTATTGCACCTTCTTTGATGAAGGTACACCATGCTGCGCAGTCTTGTGACAGTGTCTCCCATGTTTCACAATTGATTCCAAAGTTAGAGAGACATTGAGAATGTCTTTGTATGTGTCTTCTGACCTCTGTGTGAATACTTTCCTGGTGTGAGTTCTCTGTAAAATAGTCTTTTATGCAAATGTAAAATGTAAGAAGATTGGGAATGTAGGAAAGGGTTTTGAATGCCAAACAGAGCATTTTGTATTTGATCCTGGATGTAATGGAATTTATGGGGAAGGAAATTTATGATCAAACCTGCACTTTGGGAAAAGCATTTTGGGGACTGAATGGAGGATAAACTAGAGTAGGCAGGCAGACCCACCAGCATGCTCCTGCAGTCATCCAAGCATAAAGTGATGAGGCCCCTTACTACAGGGGAAGCAGGGTCAGAGGAGAGAAGTGTGGAGTCCTGGAGAAATGTTACAAAGATGAAATTAATAGGTCTAGGCAGCAGATAGGATATGAGGAGTGAAAGATAGTGAGGAGTACAAGGTGATTCCTAGGTTGTGAGCCTCAGTGAGGGATGGAAGGATGTTATTGCCCTCTACAGTAAATGCTACATTGAGAGAGGGGGAACATTTAGAGGGAAAGGCAATGTGTTTGATTTGGGATGTGTTGAGTTTAAGATGTCTCCTGGTCATCCAGTCTGACCTGTCTGAAAGGACGTTAGTTGGAGATGTGAAGTGGAGATGGAGGTCAGCAGAGAGTTTAGGGCAAGGAAGGTAGATTTGAGAATCCTCAGTACAGAGATGGTAATTAAGTCTATGGGAACTGATGAGATCAGCAAGTGAAGTAATATAGAGGGAGAAGAGAATGGGGTCAACAGTAGAACTCTGAGAGTCATCTCTGATTAGGCAGAATGATCTGCAAGAGGATCCAGCAAAGGAGACTGAGGAGGAGTAGTCAGATAGGTAGAAGGAAAATCAGGAAAGAGTGATACCTTAAAAACCTAGGAAGAAGAGAGTACTGAGGAGATGGCGATCAGCAGTGTCAAAGGGTGCAGAGAGTTAAGGAAAATGAGGACTGAGAAAAGGCCATTGGATTTGGCAGCTAAGAGATCTTTAGAGACTATGGAGAGAGCAGTTTCAGTGAGGATGAGGAAGTTGGAAGCTAGACTATAAGGGGAGAGGTAGAATGATCTTATCTTTTTGCTTTTTCAATGTTATTCTGAATAAAATATAAAACAGCCAAGTAGATTTCAAAGAAGGTAAGTCTTGATTATTTAGTTAACTAGTTTAAAAGGATATACATTAATTACTTCCTAATAATGTCCACTTCCCTGTTATCCATTGCTTTCAACAAATGAAAAATGGATAATTTTTTCCATGTCTTTTCTTACTGTTTTTTTTTTAATATTGGCTTTTCACATGTTTCTACACTTAAAGGCTGATTTTTGCCCTCATTTGAGTTTGATTCAGTATGGCTTTGAAGACTCTCCTCTGAGGGTATACCATGCATATGTTAAGAACATTTTGAAATTCCTTGATAGAACCCAACAAGGTAATGTTGTTCCATGACCAGTAATAATGTGCAAGGCACACAACAGGGAAATGCATCCTGCCAATAGTGCTTGCTGCTAGTATGGAGCCTCTTATTCATTCAGTAAACATTTATTAAGTTAAAACGATTTCTTGGCACTTTGCTGAGCCCTGGTGAAGAAGGAAAAATGAAACAGTTTCTGCCCAAGATGACAAAAGATGGATATAATTAATGTGGGAGTCTTGTCAGAATGTAGGCACATCCTAGTACATCATCAGTGGAACTGTGACATTGTAGAGAACCCCTTCTAGAAAGAATTAAGAATTATGCAAATAAAGTGACTGAAATGTCTATGCCCTTTGATCTAGAGATTCTGTTACTAGGCATATAACCTAGTGAGGCAGCTTTGAAAGAAAGAAGAAAGTCCCCACACACACCAAAATGGAGCAGCATTTTTTTGTGGCATCAGAGCATTGGAAAAGAAGTAGATATCTATTAACTGGCAAACGGCCAAACAGATTGTGGCACATGAACATACTGGCACATTACTCTGTTGTAAGAAAAGACAAGGATGATGAGTGCAGAGAAGCAAAGAAACATTTACATGAATTGCTGCAGAGTAAAGCAAGCTGAGCCAAGACAAGTGTAAGCAGAATGACCTCAGCAATGTAAATGGAAACGACCACCAGCACAACATAATGACAGGTGACCGCTGCAGAACTACAAAGAACAAGCATGGCCCCAAAGGAGAGAGACGAGGTCCACAGGTGTCAAACACTGCACACGTTTCCAGACGTGTGGTGTTGATCCTTTGTTGATTTTTCTATTTCCTTTTTTTCCTTTAAAAAAATTTTGTTTTATGGGATGGCTTTCTGGGATGGTCCTCAAATTTCTCCCCACTCCAGTCCTTCTTCTACTTACCTATAGTAACATTAATCTTTCTGTAGTGAAGAGCTGACCATGTCCCTTGTTTCTCCTCCCTTCTCTCCCCTTTCAGTAAACTGATAGCTCCCCTTCATCTCCATGATTAAACATAGTCCCGTTTGACATTCGATACCTAGCCCTTGATCACAGTTACAGTCTAATTCTACCTTATTTCTCCCTCACCCTCTTCCACATACTCTGAGATGCAATGATGGCTTCTTTAATATTCCTCCAGCAAGACACTCCCGTCTCCTGACTATCCGTCATCTCCACTTCCAGACTCTCAAGGCCCAACTAAAATCCCACCTTGGATGAGAAGTCTTTTCTGATGCTCACTTCACTCTAGTGCCTTCCCTGTATTGTTTATCTCCCATTTAGCTTGTACATATAATTTGTGTGTTTGTGGCTCCCTCATTTGATTGTGAGCAAATCTGGAGAGCAAGGACTGCCTGCATATCTCCCAAGCTTAGCGCAGGACCTGGTACATGTACGCAGGTACATAGGAGTGACTTCATAAATGCTTACTGACAATGTAAAAACAAAAGAGATCAATAAAAAATCTAATTAAAAAATTAAATTCTTGTCCCAAAGGAGCTTATATAAATGCAAAACATATTGTTTAAAGTGATTTCTGCACATGCCTTGTTTGTGTTTTGTATATACTTTTACAGCATATGGGCATTTTGTCATCCCCTGATAGGCTGTGACCTTCTTGAGGGGAAGGGTTGCACTCTTTTTATTTTTGTATTTTCAGCACCTGGCACAGTGCCTAGCAGTGCTTTAAAATGCGTATGGATTGATAGATAAAAATATTAATGTTATTTCTTTCTCCTAACATAATACAAATGATTTCAGAGCTTAATTGAGAACCATTTGGATTTTGATCAAATGGATTAGAAACTTGAAATTTTTCATCAAATCATGTACTGATTTTCTACTGATATTTTATAATATAACAAATATTCTATAATAAACCAAAGGGGGGAAAGAAGGCTTTTAAATATTTATTAGTTCATTTCTAATTTTCCTAAGAAGTCTGAGGCTTAATAATTAAATTTAACCCTTTACAAATGACACAGAGCAGATGCAAGTTGCAACTGAGGAAAATTTTTTGTTAGTTACCAGAGATGCTGAGGTTGGGTCAAGAAAAAGTTAGGTGATGGTAATGTTTGCATCCTACAGAGTGATGGAGAAGACTCTTAAGATGCAATGGAAAGAATTATAGTTTTCTAATTCACTTCAACCTAAAAAAAAAGTATAATGTGTCCTCTGTAATTAGATTGTGAGCTCTTTGAAGGCAGGGACTGTCTTGCTTCTTTTTGTATCTTCAGTGCTTAGCACAGTGTCATGTAGTAGGCCCTTAATAAATGTTAATTGACTGACTCACGTAATTAGGGCATATTTATAATGTCATTGTAATGGTAATAACCAGATAATTTTGAACCTGAGGACCTTAGGGAAGCTTGAAGTTTCTTCTGGTCAAAATCTTAAGTCTGCCATTTTGAGTAAGCTAAGTCTGTAATTGACACAGACAGGGCATTTTTTTATTTGCTTTTAGAAAATTACTGTGTTCTTTGAGGAAAGGAGGGAGGGAGGAAGGAGGAGGGAGGGGGGAGAGACAGAGAGAGAGAGAGAGAGAGAGAGAGAGAGAGAGAGAGAGAGAGAGAGAGAGAGAGAGAGAATATCCCTGTGCTGACCTGTCCAATTGTGTTTTTTCCTTTCTAGTTGTTGCAATTTATGATTACACAAAAGACAAAGAGGATGAGCTCTCATTTCAGGAAGGAGCTATCATTTATGTCATCAAGAAGAACGATGATGGTTGGTATGAGGGAGTCATGAATGGAGTGACTGGGCTCTTCCCAGGCAACTATGTGGAGTCCATCATGCATTATTCTGAGTGAAGATTGATGATGTTGTGCCGGGATCAAAAGGAACTTTTAGGGACTTTCCAGATTTACACAAGGCTCTGGGGAATACACTCATGTGAACTCATGGATAAAGGATAAGGATAATTGTAATAAAACTACTTATGTGTTTTGGCTTAAAAATTACAAAAAAGCAAGTTAGTGACCTAAGTATGAACAAATGGATCTTCTGATGGTTAGTGGTGGCTGTGCTGAGCTCTTTGAAGTGAATAAGCTGACATATTCATCTCTGGGTGTGTAGAAAATGAAATGATCTTTAACTGAAACAATGTCAAAATAAGACTGAGGTAGAATATAGGATCTTTCTCAGGAATCCTGTCTCATCCAGAGTTTTTCTCCCTTTAGTGCTTGGCATTAGAAATGCCAAAGATAACACCATGGTGTTAGCCTTATGACCCAGTGAGCAATCTTAGTCACTTCTTTTCTCCCACCTGAAGATGAAGCATCTGGAGAATGTATATGAAAGTTCACATAAAAAGCTTTCCAGGTTGTTTGTTGCTTGTTTAAAAGCAGTTAGAATTTGCAGTTTCTTAGCACTCTGTGGCTGAAGCAAGTGAATGCAAAACTGACTTTATATCAGCCTAAGTACTTTAGATGATGAAGTTTAGAAAGTGTTAGGGACTTCTAAGACTAGCTAATAGTGCCACAAATTTACTTTAGTAAAAAACTACATTGCCACCTATGGCTCATACATCCAGACTACTTGTAACAAGGGTCAGCCATCCCATAGCACAGGGTATAGTGAAATGGAGATTATATTTCCTTCAAGTTCTGAGGATCAAGCCTGAAGATTTTAAGTTAATATTTGGATGACATATGTTCTTATTAGCAATCAAGGTGAAAACTTTGTTCTGAGCATTAAAGCTTTGAGGAGAAAAAAATGACTTCAGAGCAGATTTTTCTTTTAATTTCTTCAGTATGTAGAAAAATCGTATTAGTCTTATTTTGAAAGAACAAGCAATATTTAGGTCTGTTGGCAAGTCTCCACAGTGGAAATGAAAGGATTGCTATTCTCGCTGGTCATTAAAGATCAGCTTTACCTGTACTATTTAAGCAGCTTTCTCTGTATACTTTTTTTTTTTTACATTTAAAAAACAAAAAAGAACTAAGAACAAAACCGTTGAGTATTGTTTTCAATTGGAAAATAAGGTACCTGTTCCTGTTAAAATATTTTTTCACCTTAGATTTATCCAAGATTAAAATTGCAATAGCGGAATAAGCTTAGTAGGTCAAGTACTGGTGCTGCTAGTTATGTGGGCTAAACCTTTTAGTGGAACTTGAAACAAGATTGTAGAAGAAATTATTAAATCTTGTGTCCACATGACAAATTATATTTGTTGAACTTTGGAGTTCAACTCTCAGATTTAAAAGAGCAATACATTCTTCCACAGAGTTAATTTAAGAAATATCTCCAAAGACCCCAAATCCTTGTAGGGCATGGTAGTCCTGAATAAGAAATGATCTACTAAGGGGACCAGTTCAGTTCCCCTTTTGCTATCGACCCGGATTCTAAGATACTCAGCCAAAATTAAGTTAGGCCAGGCTAGGGCAGGGTGTATGCACAGTGTTGATTGGTCTTGTGCTGACAGAACAAGGTTTAGTGTATTTGATTGACAGGTGGGCAGGGTGTTAGCATGAAGCTTTGACCACAAAGCTTTTTAAAAATTTTAACTGAGGTCCAGCTATATAGCTCTTTTATCAAAAACCAAAAACAAAACACAAACTCTACCCTGCCTCTTTTCCACAGTCATTTAGTGATCTTATTTTTAAGCCTTCTAACAGCTGGGAGTCCTATATTCGTTAGCTTACTCACTTGGGCCTTAGCATTCTTTTTAAGCAAATCTGACCAAAAATCTTTTTTTTTCTTTTCTCAGCATTAGCACTGGGTATCTCTTTGAACTTTTTATTTCCTTTTTAGAACCAATCTGTGGCTGACTCTCTTTTACTGCCTGAAGTGGATTGATGTGCCTAGGGTTTTTTTTTGGGGGGGGGGGGCTGAGTGCTGGTGGTCTTAAGTACTGGGTATATACCTTATTTTAAAAATATGTTCCTTAAACTATTTATTCCCAGTATCTTCTCATACCTGCTGGATTTCTGCTTCAGAGTGCTTAGTGGGCTTACAAAGCAGACACATTTTTGAAGTCCAAAAGGTAATCTTGACAGCTCACCAAAATTCAGTTACAGAAACACATGTCAGCTGAGCTACGCTTTCAGAGATAGATAAACTTAGGGTTTTCTCTAGGAATGGATTTTGCTTCTTGGACCAGTGCTTTCTTTGCTATCTGCTAATGACATTTGTGAAGTTTTTCATCTTGTAGAGTCACTGTGGAGGCAGTCCATGGGTCAATTGCTGCTGGTTTTTGCTCTATTCAGTACTGATGTGTAAAAAAAAAAATTGTTGGATTTCATGCATATTTTTTATTTTGTACAGTTTATAATTCTATAGCTTGTCTAGGGAGGATTCTATGTGATCAAAACCCAGAGAGTAATTGGAGAATTTAATGTATGTAATATTTCATAGACTGCATGCTATTAATAGTGAGGGTGCTGTTTCCAGTTTTATCATTTGTAAGTTTCCCTTTTGTCCTGTTGAAAAAAATAACTTTAAAAAAGCTTGGAAAAATTTAAATTTGAAAAACAGTGCAGAATGCTGCAGCAAAGGTGATCCAAGTCCAAAGCAACTGACCAGCCCTCAGCAATGTTGTCACTAGAGATGAGGGGAAGGCTATCACGGTCTAGTATAAATAAAGTGTGTTCTAGGACCACAACCAATACTAAACCCTTTCCCTCTGGAATCATGTTTTCCTAGATTATATTTTTACCTTCACCCTTTCTCCCAATCCTCCTCCCCCCAAAGAGTAGTGGCCCAATATGGCTGTTGCTCTTTTGCTATTTCATTTCCATGGAGATATGATGAATGAAAATACACTTCCTTGTTCTATGGCCTTAGGGTGAAGATGACATAAACTTTAAAAGGGCCAACTGAGATGTTGCCAGGCTCAGCCTGCTGTTGGATTCATAAAGACGAGCCTCTTCGTGTTGTTCAGCAGTGTTTTCCATTACTTGGCTGTTTTGTTTCTACCTCCCTCAGTGGTCCTTGTTTCTGGCAGTTTAGTTAGGGTGAGCAGGCAGCTGGTATTGATAGCATGTTTCTGAGGGACTGATGTCACCAGGCAGAAGGATGCTCCCTGCCCCCTTTTGATTTTAATAATTTACCAGAGTTTCTTTCATCCTTATGATAGTATTCATGTAGCTGTGGTGGTAATTTTTCAGTTATTTAATCAGTGTTACTACTTCCTGGGGAAAAAAAAAAGCAACTTAATGAGATTTTTAATTCCAGTGAGGTAGGAGATTATGTGTACTTTTTTTGAGTTTTAAACTTTTTATTATTCCAGCACTTGCCTTCACATTAGAATACCTCTCCTGTTGTCCTTAACCACACATTTCTCTAGTGGAGAGAGCATGTAGTGTCCTGAGCCTCACCATGACACTAAAAACAGCCTTATGTAGAGGGTAGCAGGCATTCTCTAAGTAATAGGAAGGTAGGCATTTCATTTCCATCAGTTTACACTTAATTCACTGGCTGGGAATTCCACCTTCACTGGTGTTAAGGGGGGGGGGGAACATCCCCAAATGGGTTTACTTAGATTCTTAAAAATTATTAGAGCCAGAAGGGACCTTAGGTCATCTAGTTCAGCCCCCTCCTGGGGAAACTGAGGCCCAGGGACATTAAGTGACTTGCTCAAGGTCCCACAGCTAGTTAGTGGTAGAGCCAGGACTAGAATCATGCCACCCAGTCCAGTGGTCCTTCCACTATACCATGCTGTTTTGATTAAATATGCTACATTTTTCTTTAAAACTGTGAGAACATTGGAGTTCCACTTGATGTCTTTAGGAAGATACTTGAAAAAAGTATGGCCATGTTTTGATAAATGCCATTAGAGTATTATTCACAATTCCTCTTTGAATTATTAAATCAGTGTGCTGAGTGCAACCTTCATTAGCAAGATGGGAATTTTTTAAAAAATGGTACTTCAATGTGAATTGCTATTTAGTACAAATAGTCTTCTCTCTTTGACCAGGCATATGTTGCAAACAAGTTTTATATGGTATTTTAGCAGTGGGAGGAGTATTGCACAGCAGTCTTAAAAGAGAGGCTTATAAAGAGCCATCCACTAAAGAGGCATTGTGCTTGATAGCTGAAGTTTATTTTCTGCTAATATTTGTTCCTATTTCTTATTGAAACTCAATACAGTGATATGAAAATTGACAAATATGACAGGGCCAACCTGTGTACAAATGAATTATTTACGCAAATAAACCTTGCTAAATATCTTGAAACATTTTTGTAAAAAATAAATAAAACACACAAAAGTGCTTATTTTCACATTAAAATGGAAGTGTCTTTTGCAACTTCAAAATTCTATGGAAAAGCAGTTTCTACCATACCTTGTGTCCATGTACATTTTTAAGAAACAACAGAAAAATTATGGTTTACAAGTAGGATGGCCGTGATTTGTGCTCTGGCAGTGCTAACTAATCCAATTGATGTACTCTTAGCTCCCAGAGAGAAGGTAGTTGGTGGCAGTGAGGCATTATAAATCATGAAGGTCTCTGGGGAGCAGCTTGTCTGCTATGAGTAATGTTTAGTGTATGTGTGCCATTAAGCAGCCTCCAAATGAGTGGGGAACATTGACTTTTTACATTTTTTTTTAGATTGTATTTGGAATTAACTGTTGCTGTGTATTAAGAACTTGTTTTAAGTCCTAAATAAAAACTCACAAAGCACATAGAAGTGACTGGCAAATGTATTTATTCTTGTAACGGAACCATTTTAACTTCAATGGTATCAAATTGTCCTTAAAGTGTGTTTGGGGTAAGCATTCTAAAATTCGTAAATAGACCAAAAATAAAAAATAACTGAGGCTCTAAACCAAGGTCACTTGGGAGATTATTCTTGGCATGTCACATTAAAATACTTTATATTAAAAGTTGAGAATGCTTTTTTCCTCCTTTCAGTTATTGGTCTTTTATTGACTAGGTTTTCTGCTGTTTCTGGGGTGATTGCTGGGTACGTACTATAATAATAATTCATTTGTATGGCAGTTAAAGATTTTAGAATGCTCTGATAGTCACACCAGTCCTGTGAATTATTCTTCCTGTTTGACAAATGAGGACACTGACTCAGAAGCTTTGCCTATCTTAGATGGATAATTCTGCTGGAGATGTGAAATCAGGTGAGCAATAAAATTCTTAAGCATGTAAACACTGATGAATTCTTCTTGGCATTCAGCCAGCTGCTATAATGGACTAAATGATCACATTCTGGCAGTTTTAGGCTTTTTCAGCCTTTTGAATCTTGTAGACAAAATCTAAATTGGTGGTCTATTTGAGTGGTTGCTAGGAATGTACATCTTTATAGTATGAAACGCTGGGTTTTGAAAGTGATGACACAGAAATAAAGGATTTTTGAAAAGGCACTAAAAACTTGGAATAGGGAGGAGGTAAATCTTGAGTTGGTACTGAAAGAGAAGATTCATTGAAGGCAGTGAAGATCCAAAGGCCCCCCAAAAAAGCCAGACTGTGCCCTAACCTATACTGTGCTCCTTATCTTGATGGAAACTTGTCTTGGGTAGAGATTAATTCTGAAAGGAGTTTTCTGGAGTCTTTTCAACAAAGGAGGTTTCAGAATTATGATCTCAATCTCTTAACATATTCAGATTGTTATCCACTAAAATAAATGCTTAAATGAAGTAATTAATTCCTCTTCCTTGGAAGAGGAATAGATCCCCCCCAGATCTCTAGACAATCCTCCTTCCCCTTCCCCTAGTTGTCTAGCTCTGGTGAGCAGGGCCAAACATCCAGTATATCCAAAATATGTTCTGGGAATTAAAGCATTAAAATTTGTGCTAAAATATCATTTGTATCTTATTGAAACTTTAGTATTCCTAAATTTGATTTTAATGTTTATTAAGCATGGAAATTGGCACTTATGGATCTGACAAAAATGGTAGGGGGTATCTTTTTCTGTGACAACCTATTTTCATAGCTCCTTATTTGCTCAGCCAGTTGTATCTATCTAAACATGCTGTGAAATACATAAGCTTTGACATTTAAGTTCTTGTCATTTCCTTAACAAATATCAAAAGCAGCTCTTGGATGTTCAAAGGTTTGCATAAATTTGTATTTAAAGGCTTCTGTCTAGGCTATTAGAGGAAGAGAATATTTAGGAGACCAGGCTGTGTTACACTTGTCTTTATAGATCACATACCATTCCACTTTAATTATGAGGAAGCTGTGGCCCAGGGTCACTCAGAATTCTCTGATTACCTATACCAGCCACTGAAAGTCAGGAAGAACCTGAGTTCAAATCCTGTTTTGACACTTGGTAGCCATGTCAAATATTATTTGCTCATTTGTAAAACTGACCAAATACCCGTTTTTCAGGCATATATATGAGAGGCTTATTGGTTTAACTGATGCCTACAGCCCTTAGTAGGGAATGCTGGTCAAGCATTCAATCCCTCGTTATCTGGGGCCTCAGGTTTCTTTATCATTATGAACTAGAGGACTGTAGTTCGTTCTAGCTGTATGGTCCTTTTGCTGAAGATAAAAGCTGGGAAAATGGAACAGTTTTGATATTAAAGAAGGTAGCACGGTCACTATGCTTGTATAAATGAAGAGAAAACAAATAAGATACCAGTACATAAAAGCTTTCTTCAAATAAAATTCCTTTGTATAAGTTTAGTGATGTTGAGGGCTTAGCACTCAACCCACTGTAGAACTTCTTAAAGTTGTGTGCAACCCCATATGGGGTGGTGAGAAACTTGGCAACAATAAAAGGTTTCTGAACATGCAATGACCAAAAATTAATTAAAAATCAAATGTGTAATGAATCTGAGGTGTTTCTGGCAACACTTGCCCATATTGCATGGCACAACTTTGAAGCCTTGGTTCTGAACACAAAATACCAACAAAGGCTTCTGGACTCTGAAAAGGAGTCCTTAGTGGACAAAGTTTAAGAAGCCCTGGTATTATGTACAAAATCACCTTCTCTGATGTTAGGTGGTTCTCCTCATTGCCTTCCTCCACACCTCCCATCTGCCCCTAAATAACTTTAGGAAAAAAACTGATGCGATCCTACTGTTTTTCCAGGATGTCCATTTATGTTTATTCACAACCTGTTATTGGCATGAGAAAAGCAAAAAATGAATTAAAACCCTTGAGGAAAAATCATGGTATAAGGAGGACCAGTTGTTTTACCATTTAAGAATGTGAACATTTGCAGATCAGCTAGGGGGAGTGGGGGGATCCCACATAAAGATGAAGCTGATATTTTATTAAGGTTTCAATAAACTTACATAATGGAAACATGTAAAAGAAAAAATTTACACTGACCTCATGACCACCATCCATTACAATAGTTTACTAACAATAATTGGCAAGAGAGTGACTCAGTAAAATAACTTAATCCAGCAGTATAATGAAAACATGGTCAGTAGTACTGAATATATCTCTATATTTTCACACAATCAGGGAGCAAGGCACATTATGAAATAAGCATACAGTTATGCAAAAGACAAGACAAAAAAATATTGAATTTAACTACATCCTTACTGAATTGTGCATATTCTTTTGTATATTGGGTACTTTATAATGCAGTTCCTTTTGTCCTCTCTTCCATGCTTAAAAAAGTATATTTATACATACATATATATTTATATATTTATATATGGCAAAGCTCTCCCCAACTGTAGAACTCAAGAGTTTCTAAGAGCCTTCTCTCCCTCCCCCCAAATATGGGTTAAGGGGTTGGAGTGAGGGAGTAGGAAATGGGGGAGGCAATCCCATTTAAAGATAAAAGGTGCAATTTCTTTAAAAAGCGGTAAACATGAATGTATTTACATCTAGTACATGATTTTGCACAGA
This sequence comes from Gymnobelideus leadbeateri, assembly GCA_011680675.1. NCBI lineage: Eukaryota > Metazoa > Chordata > Mammalia > Diprotodontia > Petauridae > Gymnobelideus > Gymnobelideus leadbeateri. The sequence continues at coordinate 183,608 of WOXC01010058.1, forward strand.
CTAATGACTTTTAATGTGCATCTCTGTACAGAATTCCATTAATGGCTGTTAACAGAATGAAGCTGCAAAACCATGGGAAATAAATATTCTACTTAATGCTTGTTTCATAAGGATTTTTTAAAAAGATGAAGAAAAAAATATTTTTGGGGAGTGATTATGATTGAAACATAAGTTTACAAATTTTATGTTAATTACAAATGCCAGTCCTTTAATAAGGTTAGAAAAACAGGAAGAAATTTAATTGAACTGTGATTTTCTTTGAACTCAAAAGAATATCTTAAAAGAGCTAATTGATTCGATTACTCATGACAAATTACTTCTAGAAACAAACATTATCCAGATGTTCATTTTCACAAAGTACCTTTTACTTGGCTTTCCTAACACTTAATACATCTTTGGTAGACAGCCCTGAACTCACCTAACAACATTCATGACGGAAGTCATTCCATTTGGGGGGGGGGGGGGATGTTTATATAGCTAGTGAAGTAGCCATGGTTTCTTTTTTGCTATTCCTGGACCTTCCTTTCATCATCCATCATGGGTTAATCTACTTAACTGACTTCTAGAATGTTGTTCCTCCATCTAGAATGTTGTTCCTCCAAGGAGTTCAAGGTATATAGTGAACCTCGTTAGTATTTTGGCACACTGCATCATCCAAGAAGCTCAGATCAAAAAAAATTTTTTTAACATTCAGTGTGAATGAGGTAATTTATTTTCTTTTGATGTAATTATTTTTGTACTCTTTGTTATGTAGACACAAATTTAATTTTGGGTTAATGAGCAGCCATGTACAGAAATTCACATATAGTTTGGGTGAATGAAAATCTAAACGTTCTCTCTTCAGAGTTTAATGAAAGATGTATCTATCCTAAAGGATTATTTATCCATCTAAAACTAATGGAAGACATTAGTTTTCATACTATTCATTCTTTGGGCCCAGTCTCAAGTTTATTTTACTAGGAAGAAAAGAATACAGATGTATCCTTGCCACAATCAAAACATTCATCAGAAAGTTGTTTATATTTAAAGGAATCCATCCCACTGTGAAATCAATGCCTTCTTATCTTTTTGTAGAGGTTTACTTGCTATAATAAAATAATTTTAAAATAAATGGTAGATATAACCATGAAGGGAAATTATCTTGATTTTGGGGGGAGGAAGGGTGGTTAGAGGGAATAATGCACCAAGGACAGGTGGGAAAAAAGTTCAAAAGTAGCTTTTGGCTAATTCAAACCAATCCATACCATATCTGCTGCATTTGTGCCTATGTAATTAAAGGCATTTATATACTTTAGTACTAGGTTTCGGCAGTTGTAATCAATCACAAGGAGGAAGAACATGCTTCATGTTGCTACCTTGGGTCCCCATCTTCCTTGCAGTATATAATGAATATCACATTACTTGAATATTTCTTGCACATTTACTTTGTAAGAGCTCACCATGGATAACAAATGGACACATACATTCTAAGTATGATATCATTTAAAAATAACCTCACCAAGGAGTATTTTTCAAGTTTGGATCATAACCTGGCTCTTAGCAAATCTACTCCTAGAAAGGAACCAGCACTCTATAGAGTCAAAGTTAAAGATAGCCAAAAACGAATGAGGAATTTTTAAGAACAGTCAAAGTATCAATGATTGGTAAGGCATAGCTTGACATTTTCCTTTTTTCCAGTAATTTGTTTCAGACTTGTTTTTCTCACTTAAAGCAACAACTTGCAAATTATGGATCTAATTAGCAAGTTATAGCAACCTTATGACAACCACTTGTTTCAAATAGAGAGGAACCAGATTATATCTCTCTGTTCACCAAAAGCCACATTGGCAAAATTGTGATGCTAATTTCCAAGACCAGATCCCATTTTATCTTTTGAATATTTTAATGTTTACATTAATGTGCTTAAGTTAAAAAAAAATAAAACACATAAATTACATTATTACCAGAGAAAGAATTGATCCTGCTGTAGTTCAAACTTGATGGTACAGTTTGTAGGTAATAAGCAGGTTAGTACATGTAATAACCACCAATTTGCACTGCCATCTAAAGCAGTAATTTAAAGCTGAACTGTTTGAGGTCCTTGGAGTCATTGCTGCCAAGCCCAACTTCCAGCTTTCTCTTCTTGGTCTGGAAAGAAGATGCTGGATTGGAACTGTTAGCAGAGGCAGTGAAAGGAAGGCACAGTACTAGTGTCATCTGGCAGTAGATATATTTCCCTGAACCTACAGAGAAAAAGGAATGGCTACAAAAACACCCAAAATAAAACAAACAAACAAAAAACCACCCAAAATCAAAGATCTGAGGGTTTGTTTTTTTTTAAAGAATCCCTAATCTTCCCCCAAAAGTCCCTTGGGGAAAAAAGGCTTAAAAATATCAGCAGAAAAAAAACAAAAACAAAAAAACCCTGCAAAATAAAACTTTCTAGAAGAAAAATCTCAACTTTCAGAGTATTACTAAGAACTTTTATTTTGGTTTATAATTCAGGTATTTCCTGCAGCCATATAAGACATAAAACATAAGCTGATAGTTTGTTATATTTCTATTTTTCTCAAAGACAGAAATGGCTATATGTTCAACCAAGACTGCCAAAACTTAAAAAAAAAAAAAATCACTTCTAATTCCTTACTGTAATGTGTTCCTTACCAAAGGTCTGGAGCATCATTTCTGCCTCCAAAAACTTCCATTAGTGTTCATTCATAGAGTCTGTGGTTTCAAGGGAAAATGAGTGACAATTATTGGCCATTGTTGAAGGCAGAAAAAGTTGGAATCCTAATGAATCTAATAGGGAACAATGAATATTATTTCTTAGAATCTCATCTGAACCGTAATTGTCCTAGAAGAACTTTGGAGGTCCAAGGGAAGAAAAAAGATCTGATTTTTCGTAGGGAAAACACAGTCTAACTTAACAAAAGTCTGACATCATGGCTAAACTCAGTACTAAATAGAGAAATCTGCATTCCTGTCCTTAATACCTCCACCTCAGAGAAGAGGTGGGAAGGCAATCCTTATAATACAAAACAGCAGGCAGAAGGTCGTGGAAAGTGACAGCAGCACCCATGGACAACAGCATGGTTTAACCTTCAGAATCAACAATGCAGATGCTTTAAGGACACTTCATAAGCACATAAATGTTAAACACAGGAAGTTTTGTGAACAACTGAAAATACAAAAAAAGTGCTTTTTAAAGTAGCATTGCTTTAAAATGCACAGGGTCTTATTGCTCAAACTATATGAACACAGGAGACCTGTGATGCAGGAATGGAGGGAGGTGCTGCTTACTTTCATTTCAACATCACTCTTTAGGGTGCACTGTTTTCTAAAGGGAAAAATTTTCACACTAGATTTTTTTGGTGAAACTTGCTCAATCTTTTCTTTTTCCCAAAAGATGACTTATTTTGATTACTTGATATTTTCATCTTTACAAATATGAACATCTTTTCTTTATTGATATTCATTTGCTCATGCTTGCTGGGCAGGTTATACAGTATTGTGTGTAAAGCAGCTCCTCCTATTCCCCAAGATCAAGGTAGACAGGACAGGATTTCTGAGGGCCATCCCTTCCTCTTTTTCCCTCCAAATAAAAACTGACTTGGAACAATATTAGCTAGAAAACACCACTAGATCTGGAATTGTTCCACTATGATTTCATGCTGCACTGCACATGCGCAACAGGCGATCAATATCAAGTACCCATAATTTTGACATTCCAATCACTATCTGGAAACTGAATAAGCCTTCACAATTTATAAGGACAGGATTCTGATTTGTGTTCTTCCCCCCTCCTCTTTTGAAGTCTTATGATATTCTCAAGTTCCATGTAAGGTACAGAATGTGTTTATGGATTAGTGCATTAATTAATGCTGAAACAGACAAAGAACTAGAAGCTTAAATTAAATTTCCTATAATTCCTAGTCGCTCCTACTAGGGAGAACAGTGGAAATGTACGAGGTATTTATTCTCCCCAGAGTTGTTTTTTGGGCAACAATATATTTGTATAATGTGTGTACATATTATGCAGAGATAATGTATTACACACAGCTACATAAAGTACACATACTAAAGGATAACTGGTATCCTGGAACATATCAACATCATTAGATGGCTGGTTCTAGACATGAATATCCTATCAAATCAAAACAAAGAAACATGGAACCAAATGATTAAAAGCACGAGGAAACTCAAGGAACTCAAGGAAGGGATTGAAATGGTGCCTCTGGTTAACAGTAACATGAACTAACAAAGCTCACTGACAGGTAATTTATCCCTTATTTTCTCAGGGACAGAAAGCCACATTCTAGAAGGTTACTTGTGGCAGAAATTTATCTTACTCCAGATCACCTTTTAGTTTCTATAGCCAGAATGTTTTGGTTGTATCATATCTATATTTTAAGCAGCTAGTCACAGACTGTCCTGGTATTGCTATCACCCTTGAGATAATGAGCTTTTCCTGGCTTAAAATGCCCCCTCCCTATGCCTGAAAGTGAAGACTCAAACAATCCTGATAGACCAAACATTCTGGTTGTCTTTTATAATTGTGAGAAGTGTCCCATTATAAACCTACTCAATATATATTATAAAACATGCACAAACCGAGTCTCATTGCACATGGACAGACACTATAAAATACCTCAAATGCAGAAAAAAGTAAGAAAGGTTTTTGGTCCAATCCACGTGAAAGAAAAAAGAAACATCAAGGGATAAGACACACACACCCCCTCCACCCGCCCCACCCAACCCAAAACACACAACCCATTTTTGGACTAAGTATGGGGGATGGTGGGGAGTGTATACAATTACCCTTAGCTACAGCTGAATATCATTTTGATCACATTATCTATCACACAAGGGGGTGATGAACACTTGAATTGATAGGTTAGATTAGCTGATTGAAGAATTATCCAGAATCCTGTAATAGCTACCAGTCTCTAGAGAGCTTGGTGTTCTGGTCCCTTTTAGGGGGAGCAGGAGGTGGTCCCCTCCGCAGCGTTGCATAGCCTGAGATATGGCTACCTCCATAGCCAACCTTCTGCTGATCAGAAAGCAGTTCGGGGGGTGGGGGAGGTAACGCCATATCATCCATGGTGGCAGTTGGCTCTGCTCTGGATATCCGGGAAGAAGAGAGGGAGCCATGCCGGGTGATGGACTTCCGTTGCAATGTCCTATTTAAGTCGGCCAAGAATCCAGGTTGGACACTAAGGCTGGACTTGGGAGAAGTGGGCACTTGGGGAAGGACTGTGGCAGTCACCTGCTGCTCTGTGGCTTCTGCTTGTGTGAGGCGGGTACTATCATTCCGTCTGGGCCTTGTGGGTGGGGGAGCTTTCTTCACTGATGTTTTGGACCATGGCTGTGGCTGAGGGTTAACAACGGCCACTTTTGGAGGAGCGTTTCCTGAAAATACTGATGGAATCTCTACTGGTGGTAGAGGAAGCTCTGTTTCAGGTGGAGGAGGTGGAAAGTCAGAATCTGAAGGAGGAGAAGGAAATTCTACCACTGAGTCCTTTGGTCCACTCATTACAGGTACTTTTGCTGAAACACCTCCTTGTTGGACAACTATTGGTAGACCGACTCCAGAGAGATTGAGTTTTCCAGGTTTTGGTGGAGCTGCAGGAGGCGGTGGAGTTTCTTTGTTGGGAGACCCTGAAGGCTCTGAGGGGGGTGCAAATTTGCTAACAAGGCTGTCCACTGAAGGTCTTTTAGACTCTTGATATTCTGCACAGCTGCTAGATTTGATGCTGGAGTTTCGCTGGGGTGTTGGGGGTGGTTTCTTCCCCCCTGGACTAGAAGTCTTGCTGGTCTTTTTGACTGGAGATCCCATTTTATCAGGGGCAGGAGAGACCCCTGGTGTTGCTGCTGGTGGAGGTGGAAATACAAGGATGCTTTCAGGTGGAGGTGGAGGGAAGTCAGGGGACGGCACAGAGCTGGGCTGCCACTTAGGCTTGGCTTTCACAGCAGGGGGAGACTGTGGCGTCACACTCAATGGCATAGGCTTTAAAGGTTGAGGCTCTGATGGAGGAGGGGTGGGGAGAGGTGGGAAGTGGCTGGCTATCTGCTTCACAACAGATGGCACTGGAGACTGTGGAGAAGGAGGTGGTTTTACACAGAAGCTCTGTTTTGGTAATGTTGGTGGCGGGACTGGACTAGGAAGAGCAGGAGGAGATTGTGGAATCTGGGAAATGGGAAAAACTGGCTGCTTTTTTGCTGGGGGAATTGGAGGGGTAGGAACAGAGGGTGGGGTTTGTAATACAGTAGGTGACGCAGTTTTGGTGCAGGTTGGTGGGGCAGTCACCAGGGGTTTGGGAGGGGCTTGAGGAGGTGGGGGTGCAGGAACAGGAGGGGGGGGTGGGGGAACAGGAGGAGTAGCCTGAACAACATTCTGCTGCACTTGATGGATTTTCAGAGGTGGAGGTGGGGGGTTGAACTGAGGAACTGATGGGGCACATGGGGCTGGTTTTAGCTGAGCCATAGCTGATCCTGGGGTAGGAGGTGGGGGTGGAGGAGGGGGAGGTGGAACTACTCCATTAGGAGGCACCAACAGCTGAGGTTTTCCTGACTGTGAGGCTGTTGACACTTGCTGTGTCACCAGGGGTGGTGGGGGTTTAAAGAGAGGTCCTGAATGTTGAGAAGCATTCTGCAGCCTGGTTATCGTACTGTATTTGACAAACATTGTGGCTGCTGAAACTGAAGAAGGTGCAGCCTGGCTGGGAAGAGGGGGTGGAGGTGGTGGAGGAGGGGGTGGAGGGGGGGGTGGAGGGGGTGGAGGTGGTGGAAGAGGGGGGGATGGCTGTGAAGCAGTATAGGGGGCAACTGGCTTAGTTTGTGGGGACAAAGGGGGCATAAGTGAAGTGTAAGTTCGGTTCAAAGACTCCATTCTGGCCTAAAAGGAGTATAAAAAAAAGGGAGACAAGGGAGACAAAAAAAAAGGTTATAAAGTTCAGTTCTGATTTGCTTATCTATTAAAAAAAAAAGGAGCCTGGAACATGCATGAAGAAGATGTAGCAAGAGAATGAAGATGGATAGATCACATGACAGGAAGGAGGGACATCTAAGAATATGCTCAAACAGCAGATAAGCTAGACTGCCTATCAACCTGGGAAAGGATTTCCTGGTGTGGAAGCACTTTAGATAGTGACAGGATAGAGAATTTTATGATTTGTGGTTATTACTTTCACACATCCTGTCCTGAAAGGGAACCGTCATGAGAAGAGAGGACAACCTTTCATTCCAAGCAGATGCATGGATTAGGTTTAGGATGTGCTGTGGAGGGCCTCTTGATGAATGAGGATGGCTTTCTGATGCTAGTGTGCTGACATATGAGAGCATGAAAATATTCAGCAGGCGTGCACAGTCATACAGGGCTGAGCTTGACACACACACTTGTATTCGTACGAGACACTTGCATCCAACATGCACAGAAGTCCAGCAATGCAGGTAAAAGGGGAACATTTTCTTTATATTTGTTTTACTGGAAAATACATAAAGAAATGATTCATGAACATTACAGTGTGTGATAACAAAAACCCCCATTATTATATAGAAAAAAAAAGCAGGAGAAAGTGAGAATAATCTCAACAGGTCAGAAGGAATGGAAATCTGCTGATGACTTAAAAAATATTCCTTAGTGCTACTGGAGTCACCATCATTTAGTGCATCAGTTCATTAATGTAAAGATGTGATTATAAACTTATATCCTGGGCAATATTTGTTTCTTTTTCTGCTTTCTAAGTAATTTGGGCATGACCTTTAGGGTTTTAAACTGTGATTGCAACTGCAAGAATTATTTATATCACACTACAAAGGATTTTCTAGCCAGTTTGTTAGATACCTCTAAACTATCAGATTGAAATTTAGGTCTAATTAGCATAATCACATAAAAGGATCAAACAACTCTCAATAAAAGGGTTAGTTGGTAAGATTCGGTTCTATGAATCACTCAGGTTAATGTGTTTTCAAAGAACAGTCCCAGACCTTAGCTGCACCCCATATTAGGCATCTTGGATATGCAGACCTTAGTTCTGCTGCCGGCCTTCACACTGGGCATCTGAGACTGAGGTAACAGGAGAAATACAGAGGAAGGGGAATAGAAACTTAACAAATCTCCACTGCCACATAGGGGCCTAGCAAAATTTCTGACTTGAACATTTTTTTCAACTCCTTCTATTCCAGTTAACCTTTACTTTGCAATGATAACTAAACCATTTTAAAACACAAAATCATTAGGTCTTTGTTTTGGGGCATTTCTACAGGTCAAAATCTCTGGAAAACATTATTAGAAATTTCATAAAATGGAGGATTTTATTCTGGAAATTACAATTGGTAGAATTTCTTGAAGCACGGCTCCTGATTCATCAGAACTAATTAAAAGAACTAAAAAAAGAGGGAGTAAAAATTTCTAAAAATTCTGTGTTGACTTAATTTTCCCTAAACTCCAACATTAATTTTTGTTTTGAATTAGAGATCTATTGAGTAACCTACAATCAGAAGGTAAGCAAATTGGCATCACTTATGGCAAATTTTCAATTTGATTCTGCTGGTGTTTATTTTTTTATAAAAATTATAAAAAATTATTTTAAAATTACATTTGCTAAGTAATTCAGATCACAGCACTAGAAAACAATTACTGAATAAAAACCTAACTGAAATGGCAGTTGCTATATGAAATATAGTGATTTCTTGAACTGGATGTTTTAAAGAGGAGGTCATTTGGCAGAGATGTAATAGAACTTCTGCAATAAGCAAAGGTTTGGACTAGATGACCTATAAGGTGAAGGAACTAACGGAAATGCATCGCTGCTCTTTACTACAATGGGATTCGGGCATTTCATTTTACTTCTCAATTTCAGTTTCCTCATTTGTAAAATAAGGTGACTGGACTAGGCCAGTGGTTCTCAGAGTATGGTCTATGGACCCCAGGGAGTCCCCAAGGTCACAATAATACCAAATATTTGCCTACTGAAATACTTCCCCCTTTCCCATCAACATAACTTTTTCTCCACGTACTTCAACCAAAACAACATATTACAACAGAATGAAAGCAGAAGCAAATGAGAATCCAGCTGTTTTCTACTAAGCCAGGCATTGTCACTCTTTTCACTATTTTTTGGGGGGGAAAAGTCATCTTTTATTTAAAAAATTATAATTAACATGCAGTGGATTTACTGTTATTTTAAATACATATTTTTAAAGTTTATCAATTTTAATTTCTAATACAGCACAAATGTATATGTGTATGTATATATAATAATAAATATGTATAGATAAATATATATGTAAATACACACACATACACACAAAACATAAGAGCTCTTTGGGGTCCTGAGACCAAAAAAAAAAAAAGGTGAGAACCGCTGGATTAGACATTCAGTTCAAAGATTCCATATCAAAGATTTTTCCACTGATTTAATATTCCAGGAAGAAGTGTCCAATTCAGCAAGGCAGTATGATTCAGGAACACAAGAGTTAGGAATAAAAATTTTAAAGATGATGAATTAGAACTCATTCCTTTCCTCCATAACTTTGTGGAAGAGGTGAATGAGCAGGAAAATGGTTAAAAAAAAAAAAAGGCAAGAAATTTAGTGAAGCAAGAGGCTCATAAGCAACAAGCTGAATAAATCCACTCTGAACCACCAATAACCAACTGATCTGAGGATATCTGTTTAAACAGAAGATAGTGACCTTTTCCCCCATCATAAAGAAAGACACTAAGAATAAAAGAACCAAGAAGGAAGAGTTCCTAAAAAAAGGACAGAACAACATTACAATGAAATCTATTTCAAAGCATTATGAGATTTGCTATGCAGGCTAAAAACAAGTTTGTTACCTTGCTGGACTCTTCCAACTGAGTCCCTCGTTTCCAAGCTTCTGAAAAGATAGAGCTCACGATACTTTGGGAACGAATATGTCCTGTTGGCTGGGTGTCAGAAACTCCACTATCTGACTGATTAGAGTGATTTGACTGAGACTCTGTTTAAATTAAAAATTAAATTGGTTTTAAATAAGTCTGTCAACGTTAATAAATATGTTAGAGAAGTCTCTTACAGAGTGTCAACTGATGTGCAATTGACAAGGCAATGAAAGTTAATTTCTACCACTCAACTTATAAAATGAGTTACTTTCCACTAGAAAATGTCTCTCAGCTTAGCAGTGGTAAATCTCAAGTCTACTGAGCATACCAGTTCACTAAGAAATCATACACAAAGATTGTGTATACAATTAGTATTCAATCATTCAGCAAATCATAGAATCTGTACAAAGACAAGTAGGAATCCAAATAAGAAAACATTTAAAGTCAGCATTAAAAAGCCTAGCAACTTTTCCCCCTACAGGACAAGGTCTAACCAAAATGGAAAAAAAAACCCCAAAACACACACACACACACACACACACACACACACACACACACACACACACACACACACACACACACACACAGAGAAAACCATACTGACAACAGTCATGGTGATGCTTAATTATAAGTTCTGATTCCTTTTGATTGAGAAATGGGTCTTTTTTATTTAGTGTCCGTTTTGTTACACTGGGAGATGGGACAAACTATTGTTTAAGATTAAATTATTTTTAATGTACAGACTGTTTCCACTTTATTATCATTAGGATTTTGAAATGATTGCCTTTTCTGAAGGGTAAAGAGGGAGGGAGAAAGAGAATGAATGAGAATATATTGTGGCCTCTTGGCTAGTTACTGGATAAACCCGAAAAGTTTACTTTCCCTTCTATCTTACTCCTGTAGTTTCCCCAGTTACAGTTTGAGGCCACCAGGTTGCAGACCACGTGTTTTGCTGATATGTGGGGTTAAATAAACCACAAAGCTGTAAGTCACACTTTAAGAATCATTACCTATTTGTCACTAAGAAGAATAAGTCTTTCTTCCTTTCTCCAGCCCTTTCTAGTAAAAGGGCTAGTCATGAAACTTCTGTGAGTTTCTGCTTCCTCATCTGTAAAAGGGAGTTTTTACTATTACCTTTTTCTTTATGTTATCCCCCAACTAGACCATAAACTCCATGAAGGGAGGGGTTGTGTTTTATTTTTGTATCTTCCTCCACACCTAAAACAATGTTTTGTACAAAGCCAGTACTCAATTATTGCTTGCTATTTCTTTGGTTATGCATTCAATAATTTCCCGAGATCCGTTTCAGATCTGTTTTTATGACTTGTAAACTAACTAGGAAAATGTCTACCCCCAAACTGTATATAATATAATGTATTTAAATGACACTGAATTAGAATACAGCATCATGACATTTCAATTTATTTGTAATAGTTAAATTTGCTTTTTATTTCTTTTCTGTATATTCCTGTACAGTATGCTCTTCATTCCCTTTTTGGTCTATTATCAATTTTGTTTTTTATTTACTTGTTCTTACACAACAATAGTGATGAAAAGATTGTATTGCTTGAGGCTTAGATAGGAGACAAAAAGAAGAAAAAAATCATTGGACTGCCACTTCCCATTTCTTTACTTTTTATAGCTATCTCATGGACACTTAGGGAAGACAGTGGTTGTTTATTGATTAAAAACTATAGTTAAGAAACAGAACCATTTTCAAATGATCTTTTTTCTGTCTTCCAACATTTCTGGTTGTCATCCCAAGATTTAATCTGCTAAAGTTTTCCATTTTGAATATACTCAAATTAAATTTTCTTCATTATTTGAATAATCTTAGCTTTCAGTTCTGAAGAAATAGCACATTGTAAGTAAGTGACAAAAGCCTGGCATTGAGAAATTTTTAAATGGAACACATCAATTGTTATTATTAAGAGGGTCAACAATTGAAATTATACTGAAATGGAGAGGTTATCACTCTCTGGAAAAGGCTAAAAAAGTTTAAATTAGGGGTTCTTAACATGTGTGACCTTTAAAACTTTTAAATAACTATTTTAATGTAATCTACAAAACAAAACATACATTTGAAAACATTACTGAGAAGGGGCCCACAAAATTCACCAGGCTGATGGTCCAAGGGAGTCCACAGTACAAAGAAAGTTAAGAATTCCTGCTTTAAATTTGAGGACAGCCTTTACCACAAACAGTGAAGTAGAGTTTGAGATATTTCTGATTTACCTGGGATGCTAGAAGAACTTGATCCAGATTTGATACTGGAACTAGACAAGGAGGTCCAGTCATAGGCCGATTCTGTTCTCTTCAGGGCTTCCTGATAATTCAGGTAGAGTTGTTTTCCATACTACACAAAAAAGAGAGTAATTTATGACTTCATTTGAACTTAATTGGTGTGGAAAGAGGAAGAAGTATGTTTCTGCTAGCTGATTCACAAATTTCTAAAGGATTTCCTCAAACCATTAGAATGAATTAAATTGCTCTCCAATATGGCTAAGTGTAATTTCTAGGCAGGCAAAAAGAGGCTGAAATGTAACAATCAATATATTGTTTATATGTTATATTATATATATATATATATGTATATATATATGTATATATCTATACACACACGTAATATATTGGTTATATCTGTGGATTACTCAGTAGCTTTTCTGGAGTAATATAAAAGCAATTAAAGCAATAAAAACAGAAAATTTCCTTCAAAAGAATCACAAGGCATTCTAAACTCAAATATATCACACTTTTACTTTATCTAGCGTTCTCTCATCATTCCTATCCAGGTCAGATTCAGAAATTTAAACCTCCACCAATAAAAATACATTACACTCATATACATTCATCAACATGAGAGGAGGTGACCCTCCCTCCTTGTCAAGACTTTTTCTTATATTCTTGATCCCATCTCTGTCGTTTCCAGATCCTTTCCCCATCTATTTCTTTTTAAAAGTATGGCTCTTGGGGCAGCTAGGGGGCGCAGTGAATGGAGTGTTGGCCCTGGAGTCAGAAGGACCTGAGTTCGGATCCGGCCTCAGACGCTTAATGCACACACAAACAAAAACCTAACCGTGTGACCTTGGGCAAGTTACTTAACCCCAATTGCCCTCCAAAAGTAAAAAAAAAAAAGTATGGCTCTTTTCTGTCTAGAAATATCTCACTGATCTTCCCAAAAACCCGCAAATGACACTTCTCTTGCTCACTCTCCTTCCTGTCACTGCTAAATTTCTAAGAGTAGATTTCAACCCCACATTTAACTAATGCCCCACAATCTGGTTCTTAACCCTAACACCCTACTGAAATTGTTTTCTCCAGTGCCACTAATGACTTCATGATTAACAAATGAAATGGCATTTTCTTAGTCCTCATCCTTGACCTTTCTGTAGTATTTGGCTCCCATGGGAGAAGGCACAGGAGAAGAAAAAAATATTTTAACAGAATAAGGAGAAAATGGAGCAGGTGATTTAAAGTTGTTTGGATTAATGAATTATGTGGAAGGAGAAATTTGGGAGAAATTGAGGGAAATTAAAGAAATACTGTCTAGATCCAGAATGAAAGAAGATCAAAAACAAAAAAGGAGCATGTAAAGGGGCTGAGGAGGAAGGGATTAAGGAAAACTAGGGACTAGAAGCTGGAAAGGAAGATTATAGAAGGCAACAGGGAAGGTAGTTAGCAAGACAAGGGGAGGCAAGCTAGAAAACATTTGGATCTGTTTCATTCTTCGTATTTTTACAATATCCCCAGCACCTAGCTGTTTTCTGTAAAGCTCCCCTTGCTACCTTTCCAGTTTTTAATACCGTACTCTCCCCCACATGTTCTGTGAGGTGCTGGCCTCCTCACTTCTGCAAACACCACACTCCCTCTGTCTTTTCAGTGATATCATCCATTGCTGAAACACTAGCATTCTTTGCCTCTACCTCTTGGCTTCCCCTGGATTCCTTTAAAACTCAGCTCAAATAACATTTTCTGCAATAGGCAAAACTTTTCACTTCCTTCTACTTCCAGTGCTTTCCATATAGTACCCCTGCTGGGAGCTACATGAGACCAAGGACCAGGTCTTTTGTCATTCTTTGTAAATCCAAGTCCTGTCACAGAGTAAGGCTTAATAAATGCTTGTCAAGGACAACTGGTGGGGGTAGTGGTGAAAGGCAGGTTGGTGCAGTGCTAGTGGTTTTCAAATTGTTGAGACTGAAGAAAATTAAATTTAGTGGGGTTCTCAAATTATTAAGAAATGACAGTCTGCTACCAAAATTTTAAACAGGTACTCAGGATTGAGGTATTAACACCCACAATTTCATGTGGCAACCGATAGCTGGATTTTTGTAATATGTGCAAAAGTGCTCCAAATAACTATTACAGAAAAACAAAGCAACGCTGAGATTCCATCACACACCCATCAGATTAGCAAAGATGATAAAAATGTAAAATTTTAATTGTTGGAGCAGTTGTGGGAAAACAAGCATACTAATGCTCAACTGGTGATGTGAATTGATGCTGCCATTTTGGAATGCAATTTAGACTTGTGCCCAAAGTCAGTGAATATACATACTTTGACTACGTAGCAGCGATGCCATTACTACTGGGCCTATTTCCCTAATGAGATCAAGCCTGACAATAACTCTTTTTTGTGTATGTATCAAAGAACTAGAAGCTAAGGGGGTAACCATCAATTGGAGGATGAACAAATGATAGTATATGAATGCTATTGTGCTATAGGAAATGAAGAAAGGATTGATTGGTTTCAGAGAAACCTTGAAAGACATGCATGGACTGCTAAGTGAGCAGAACCAGGCTAATTTATAGTATAATAGCATTATAAAGACAAACAACTTTGAAAGAATTAACTCTGATCAATGCAATGCAAAACCAGGATTTTTAAAGGACCAATGATGGACTAATAGAGAGGTAATGGACTCAAAATGCAGAACAAGACACATAATTTTTGGATAGGGAGATGACTCTTGCTTAACAGGGTGCCAATGGTTTGCTGACATAGAAATGATGGGCTCCTTAAGGCGGAAGTGATCATTCCCTTTGAGATTCTGTGACTGAGGAAAAAAAATCTGGGCACAATCTAACATGTACCCTAGAAACTGGGAAAGCAGATTTCAAAGGGTTCATAGGAAAGATAGATCTCTTGGACTAAAATGCTATAGGGAGGTCAACCCAAGAATGAAATTCTCAAGACACAAAGGGAAACAAGACCCTTCATGGAGAAAAAAAATCTAATTTGTCTGAAAAGTCAAGCAACAAACATTTATTAAGTGCTGGGCATTGTGCTAAATGCTAGGAATACAAATACAAGCAAAAAATAAAGAAACACATACCAAGAAACAAGAAAAGGGTCAGAGGAAAAGTACCTGCACAGGGACATGGTTGAGAAAGCCCAGAAAGGAATAAAAACTGACCCAAACAATACTTAAAATGGAGGTTCTGGGCAGGACTAACCAGAGGAATGAGCCTCTGGTGTGACAAGGCCAAGAGCCTAAGTGAATTTCCACAGGATGTAGGCTACGCTGATAGGGTGGGGCAATGCCAGAGAATCAGAGTGAGGGCCTGGTGTATACACAGAGAGAACTTAACATCAGTTTCTATTTTTAAAAGAAATGTACAGATATACAGAAAGGCCAGGTAATGGAGGGAGAATATCTGAGCCTGGCACAATGTTGTTAAAATAGTGAGTGCAGTGTGAAAGCTCAGAATGCACTGAAGCTGGAGAGGGAAGTTTTTAAAGTGCTCTAAGACTCTAAGTTTGAGAAAAGGTGCCAGCCTATGCTGGTAAAGGGAATCTTGCTCACCTGAGGGTTCACTATACCAATGGATCCACAGGTCCATCCCTCTCCCCTACTGAAAGTAAAAGGAGAATTAAAGGAAATAATGGGATAAATGGGACTGTGACAACTGATGGTAGAAAGAAGGCAGAGATGTTCAATTTTGACTTTGCACCGACCATGATGATGACTTGAAAGGAGTTGATATTCAAGATAAGTAAACACATGATAAGTTAGCATCTACTTGCTCTTATTGAATTCAATTAGCCCAGATGAAAGAAGTAGTTGAGACACTTGGTGATATCTGAAAGATCATGGAAAATGGGAGGTACCACAAGACTGGAGAAGGGCAAATATCCAGATTTTCTGCAGTCAATGTAGGAATTGGTTTATACATTTTTGTAACAGGGTATTTTTTTTGTTTTGTTTTTTTCTTTCTCAATGGGGGGAAGTTGGAAGGAGAGAGTGAATCTTTGTGTGGCAAAAATTTAATAATTAAAAAAAAACAACTATAGACCAATAAGTCTGATGTTGATTCCTGGGAAATTCTGGATCTGATCATCTAGCCGGTGGTCGTCTAGAAAGGGAAGTGGTGATTATAAAGAGCCAGCATAACTTCATTAAGAAGTGGTCATGGCAGACGAAACCTCATTTCCTCTTTTGACAGGATTACTAAATTAGTAGATGGAAGGAATGCTGTGAATATAGTTGAACTCTATACACAAAGCTTAACAGTATCTCACAGTAGTCTTGTGAAATGGACAGATGTGGAATAATAACAACATAGACAGAACTTATTGGATGGCTGAAGTCAAAGAGTAGCTGTTAATGGTAAAATGCTTTGTGCTGCTTAACATTTTTATCAATGACTTGAATAAAGGCATGCTCATCAGATCTGTGGATCATCCAGAGCTGGGAGGAATGGTTAATACAGTTATCTCTTCCACATCACAACTTTCTCCATTATGATTTTCATATATTGTGGGTCAGCATAAGAAATTAAATGGAATTTTTTGGAAGTTTTGTAGAAGCCACAGATGACAAAGAAAAAATTTAGAAACTCAGAAAAATATGTAAAACATATGTGTAGTATTTATTGTATAGTGTAAAAATCTTTTAATACCATAATAATCCAGACTTCTTCTCTGCTATGAAGGGAGGGCCAAGAATTTTTACATGGATTTTCCAGATCGAGGGGCACTGTGCCTCTAACCCCCATGATGTGGAAGAGATAACTGTACAATATATATGAGTCAAGAACCAAAAATCTTGACAGTCTAGCATTGGGCTGAATTGAGTAAGCTGAAGTTTAATAAAGATAACATTTGGTTTAAACAAAAACAATTTCACAAGTACAAGATGGAGGAGTCATGGTTACGGAGTTTTTCTGAATAACAAAACAAAAAAATAAAAATAGGAGGATTTTAGTGAACCACTAGCTCAATGAGTGAGTAGTGTGATGTGGTGGCCAAAAAAAGCAAATATCATCTTTGGCTGAATTAAGAGAGGAAGCACAAACATGGCTAATATGGAAATATGCTTTGCATGTCTTCACATGTAAAACTGATGTCATAATGCGTGTCTTACCTTCTCTTGCCTCCATGCATGCCATTCTTTGAACCAGCACCATACTTCCTTTCCATCTCTAGCTACTGAAATCTATTTTCACAACTTAGCGCAGTTGTGCTTTGTCCTTCTTGAAGCCTTTTCTGATTATCCCCATCCTTGTCGCCCCTTTGCCACTCCATAATATAGAAAGCCTCTGTCACTGTCTTTATCCTGTTATTTAGTTCTATAAATTTTCTATCCTTTTAGATCATAAACTGCTAAGGGGAGAAACTTTATTTTTCATTTTTGAAACCCTAGCATATAGCATGATACACTGTGTCTATAATGGGGGCTTGATAAATATTTGCTGAACTTCATTAGGAACCCATCAGACATGTTAAAGAAATCTTGCCTTTGCAATCCGGATGCCATTCACCCACTGGTGCAGAGTTCTAACGTCATCACAACAAAGATACTTGATATACTGAGACTTCTTCTGGATCTGTGGGTGCTAGAGTAAAAAGAGAATATTGAAAGGGAAATCTCAAATGTAACTTCAAGATAACAAAAGCAAAAGGTAACAAAAATTAACAAAATGATTAACAAATTTTAACAAAATTTGTTACAAAAATTAAGGTTGCCCTGACAACAGTCAAAACAATTATATTAATTCCCCAATTATTTCCTTAAAATCTTGGATTTAATCTTAGAACAGGATACATGAATTAAAATAAGCCTGTTAAATGAATTGGATATATTCTAGGATATTTCCAGAAAATATTTTGTATATATCCATTCTGGGGAATAACAAAACAAGTTAAAGAAGAAACAAAACCAATTTAAATTTCAACCTATGAAATTTAGAAAAGAGAAAGAGCAGTTCATTCTGTGAACCAAACTGCATACATAAAAGGCAATGAGATATTCCTTAGTCTGAGTAAATAGTAAAAAATTTAATGCCTATTTTGAAATATACATCATTGCTACTTCCTATTCTGTTTCCTTTGCCAAAAGCCAAAAGTGTGTATTGCACAAACATCTTCTCCATGTGATAAGTTAGAATGGTGAACTGAAAACAAGAAATCCACTGGGAAATTCACCTAGAGAGAGAAAGAGGGTGTGTGTGTGTGTGTGTGTGTGTGTAGAGGCAGAAGTCGCAGAGTGCCATAAAGGACAGCTAGCCAGCCTTAGAACCAGGAAGATGTGGTTCATGTCTTGCCTCTGATCCATGTTGGCTATGTGGCCCCAAGAAGTTCACTTAGGCTCTCAGTGCTTTAGGTTACATTGCAGAGAAGGTGCTAAGTTTGCTCACCACGGAAGTTTCCCTGCCCTAATGCAATCATAGGTTGGGTCTCTATTCCTTATCCATAATTTAATAAAAAAAAATACCAATTACTTTTATAATGAAGGCTACCTTTAGGTTTCTAAGTTAGATTTTAAGGAAGAAGGCAGCCTATCTTCCAATTAAAATAGGATAATGGCTATAACTTGTTTAGAAAAGTATTTTATATCGTTAGATTAAAACCCATTCAGGTCTGCCCATCCTCTGCAACTTAGCACTGTTACCCCTTGCCATGTAATCTGCCCCTATTTTCTTCTCACCATACAATTCCTTGATGACTTCTTTTACTCTTTATTCTTTTTCTCAGTTCCTCACTGGTTATTATTGTGGCTCGTATCACACTCACCATGCCTTATCAATTGTCCTCTGTGTGATTTTACTTTTTAATCTTTTGGAGACTGTGGCATATTAAGTTTCACCACCATATGATACCATCAGCAGACTTGGTATTAAAAAAACAACTCTTTACTTTCATGGAAAGATGGGTCATAAAGAAGTCTAGCAATCCTCTCAGGCACTCCGGCTCCCTGCACTCCTGTGTCCACCTCCCTGTCTGTTGCAATACACATGCTTTTAATAAAAGATATTTGATTTAAGTATTCTAAAATTCCACTTACTGCTTTAAGTTGGTCATTTTAGAATTACTTAGCCACTTTAACTTGGTAATTTTATAATGCTAGGAAACTCTTATGGTTTTCAAGATCACATGAACAAAAATCTTGAAAGCTATTCCTCTTGTAAGAACACAAGAATACCTAGACATACTTAACATACCTCATAATTCTGGAGGGCTTTAAGGTTTACAAAATGTTTTCCTTTTAACAATCCTGTATAGTAGGTTGGTTGCATATTAAGTTCTTATTTACATGATGAGAGAAAAATTAGCAAATGCACTAGTTGTTCAAGGCTAATTATTTAAAAACAAACTTCTCTCATGATCAAAGTTGAAAGTATGCTTTAAGTAGACAGTACGATAAAGTGGAAAGAAAGAACACTCACTCATAGTCATATACAGAAACATATGATTAGAAGGGACCCTCAGCATTCCACCCAATCTAAACCACACCTGAACAAGAATCCCATATAAAACATGCCTAACAAATGGCATTGTTTGAATGCTTTCAGAAGGGGAGCCCACTACTTCATACAATGGCCCATTCCACTTTGGGTTAGTTCTAGCTGATAGTAAATCTTCCTTATACCACTCCTAAATCTGCCTGTTTGCAAGTTATCTCAGAGGGGAAAAAAACCACAATAGGGCAACCAGTGGGCAGTATGAACCACAATAGGGCAACCAGTGGGCAGTATGTGGAAGGGTGTTAGGTCAGCTCTAAATCCCTTGATTTAACAATGGTTTAAAAGTATTATGTAAATCTCTCCACTATAAAACAAATTCTACAGATCCTCATCTCATCTTAAATATAACACTGATTTTGAAGGATCACCTGGTAAAAGGCAACACACATTACATTACTGAAGAATTAGGAGGAAAAATATAATAGAATTTTTTATTAGCTTTTTCTAAAATGAGAATTGTCACTGTTTCCTTTTCTTTATCTTTGCCTAAAATTATATTGGAACAATTCCACTGAGTAAATCAAAAGCTTTCCATTACATATGATGCTGTAAAATCGCAACTCTAAATTAGAAAATCAAACACAATTACATAGATACCAACCACCCCAATCAACCCCTCAATACTTTGGAAGCATATGTAATTGAAAGCAGTTTCACACAACATTCATGATTTTTAAAAATAGCTTATATATAAACCTATCATATATTATTAGATCTGTGGTTTCAATATGTTTATTACATTTCTTTTACTACCAATACTGTAAATTTCATGTTCAGACTCTTCTCAAAAATATTAATCATTCTTGCTTTCCTACTTATCATGTCTAATAAAAATGATTATTTTCCTAATTTCTTTGAGAAACTGATACTCTGTGTTGACTAAATTCAATATTTTCTCAGGAATTATTATTTTTTTTTTACTTTTAAAATCTAGACTAATTTTCCCTTAACCTTTACTCTCCATTTAACTTATCATCTATCTTATCATGAAGATTAAACACAACCAGTACCTACAGTATACAACAATTAGCAAACTCAGAAATTAGAATCATTTTCTCTAAATCTACTGCCAATGACAGTTGATAACTTGATTCAATTAATTTAAATAATGCCAACTTAAGTCAATACATTTTTGCTGAATTGAATTTCCATGAAGGTACAAATGAGATTTTAAAAGACTATGAAAAAGACAATCCTTTCTATTACAGAAGAAAGACTTTATCAGTAAAATTCTAGCTTATAATTTGCCCAAAAATGAAAACACAGGTGGGCAGTGACAGTGGTAGTAATGGTAGTGCTGGTGGTGGTAGTATATGTGTGGGGTGTGGGTTGAGAACTGAAGAAGCAGTGAATTTATTTCTAAACAGTCACTACGTGTTAGTTTGGAAGCACTCAATAAAACTGCTATTTCTTAGTATTCTTCACCATACTATCCTCTTTTCTAGAGTTCATGCCCCATCTCCCCTGCCTTTTTAATATTCTCCTATCTCCCCCAAAGCAGGGAACCAAAGGACATTTATTTGGGTGATGTTGGGGGAAAAAGTCAATAAGGTACAAGAAGGGTAGATGACTTTTTGGATTTTTAGCAGTAGTCTGTGGTCCCAAAAGTTTATTACGTCATCTTGGGCATGCTAGTGATTTACTATAACATCCATGTACTTTGCTAGTAATTACATCACTGAGAAGCAAATCATACTTTCACTTTTTTGATAATCTGATGGTAGTGAACAGGGTAGGAGAGGGGGAAAAACACCTATATACCATATGAGAAGGGAGAAACTATGATACATTAGGAAAAAAAGAGGCCAGGTGGTACTGCTGGAAAACATTGTGAACTTGAAAGCTGCTAAAGCCCTTTACGTGCGCTCTCTCATTTTAGTTTTACAATAGCCCTGTGATGGCAGACACTGTTGCCACCCCCTCTTACAGATGAAGCCGTCTGAAGTAGGAATTGAGCTTGCCTGACTCCAAAGTCTGAGCTCTAGATACGAAATCTCTAAATCTCCTAATAAATGGCACATCTTTGCTTCATTTGTGAATACAACCAGTTTAATTTTATCTTGATAAATAAAAATAAGCCATATATTTTAAAAGTTCTACTTAATTTATTCAAAACACATGTTTGGTTTTTCTTTTCCTTTTCAATGTGAATGACTAATTAGGAAAACTTCATGGAGGTGACTGGAGAAAGTAAAAGACATTAAAAAAAATTCAGAGGTAGGGTACAATAAAGGAGCTGGGAATGAAATGGAATGATTTATTTTAATGTTCTTCCTGTAGTGGGTGGAAGTGGAGTGAAGTTTAAACTCAGGCTATGGTGCCCTCTGATGGTTCTGTTTAGTAAAGAGCACCAGCTAAATGAAAAAAAAAAAAGATTCTCAGGAGCTGAAATGAATTTTCATCCCACCTAATGGACTAATTTTAATTTTTGAAGACAAATGTATATTTCAAAATAACAAGAAAAACAATCAAATTGTCTGAAACATATCAGAATATAATGCTGAAATGTCAGTATCCATTTCTATGACTAAAACCTTAGTTCTGGTATAATATATATAATAATAATAATTATTATTATTATTAATATTTGCCTTTTGGAGGGGAGGAAGCCAGGGCATTGGGATTAAGTGACTTGCCCAAGGTCACACGGCTTTTAAGTGTTAAGTGTCTGAGGCCATATTTGAACTCAGGTCCTCTTGACTCCAAGGCTGGTGCTCTATTCACTGTGCCACCTACCCACCCCAATATATACATTCTTAAATCTTGCTACCTTTCCTACTTTTCTTATTCCTCTTTTAAACTCTAAGTAAAATAATATGTCAGGTAGAAATAGTTTGGGTGCTTACATTACTAAGATAATATTATAGCTAATCTTATTTACTATGCAACTTCAATTAGAAATTCTTATCAAACTATCCAACAAATTACCTTTAGGGCTAAGCAATAGTCTGTAGGTGCTTTGTATTTGTTCCGATAATCTTGTCCATAGTAAACATTGATATGGTCCAGCTGAAGAAAGCACACAAGATCCCGAGAAACCTAATATATAAACAAAAGAGTCAGCAACAATTTATGAAGTATTCTTTGACTATTTCCTAAAGCTCTGCTTCATTATGTTCTCTGCATACCTGCAACTGGAAAGCTCATTTACTATTACTATTCTCAAAGCCTACATCTCTAGACCTTTCTCTCATCTGTTGCCCTGACCCATAGATTCAACTGTCTACAGTACTTTTTCATTCTACTATATTAATCACACCAAGCTTAAAATTTTCCCCTGGAAGATGGCTTCCTTCTTGAACCTCAGTTCTAACAGCAACATCAATAACTGCCCAATCTAAAAGTACCAAAGTGCTGGTGTTTTGATTCTCCTCTTCTTTATGACCCTTATCTGCTATCTATCACCAAACCTATAGTCACAGCATTTCAAAACTGAAAGGACCTCAGTAAACATGTAGCCTGATATGTGCATAAAAAAATCCTCTTTTTGAGACAACATCCTAAAAAAATAATCATCCAAGCTCTTTAGGAAGTTTGTACACTAACCCAAAATTTGTACCTTGATAACTTCTATGCACTGCCCCAGTTTTCTAGGACCAAGCAAAAAAGTTGTTAACTCCTCTTCCATGTGAGTGCATTTCAAATGCTTAACTATAGCTAGCAATCCTTCTTAAATCTTTTACAGGCTAGACATGCCCATCTCCTTTCCATGCTGGCATGAAATCAAGTCTTTCACCATTTTTATTTCACTCTTCTGGACACTCTCTACCTTGTCAATTTTCCTAAAATGCATGCATCTAGAACTGAACACAACACTCTAAATGTAGTCTGACCTGTCTGATCTATGTATAGAAGAACCAACAAGACCAACAAGAGATAGGGGTTTACAAGAGATAAAATGAAAAATTTTAATAGTAAAACAGAGAAAAAAATCTTTCCAGCAAGTTTTTCTGAGAAAGGTCTCATTTCCAAAATATAAAGGAAATTGAGTTGAATTTATAAGACTAAGAGTAATTCCCCAATTTATAGATGGTCCAAAGACATGAAGAAGCAATTTTCAGGGGAAGAAATCTAAGTTACTAAAAACTTCAAGAAAAAAATCCTCTAAATCACTAATAAGTAGAGAAATGCAAATTAAAACCACTGAAGTACCTCACACTCATCAGATTGGTGGAGATAACAAAAGAGGAAGATGACAAAAGCTAAAATATCAATTGCTTATGGCTAAGCCATATTTCTGTAATGTACATTCTCTCTCTGCCACAGAGATTTAGTGAATTGGTGAGACAGTATAATCTAGGTTTATGTGTACTGTAATAAATGTTATTAACACATTTTTATTAATATATTGCTATCTTTGGTAGTAATTTCTTTACTGTTAAATGATGATGTTTAAGATCTAAGTGTTATTACTATGAGTAGATGGTGTTACACTAGTATCTAATACTCTGCTATATGCTTTCTAATTATCTGATATTTGCATAAAATATTTAGGAGCTGACCCTACCAGGGAAACTCAATACCTGTTTAAATCAATTACAAAATGTTTCTTAAAGAAAAAAAAAGTAATGGCTAGAGGAATATTCTGTGCTTTTAGTTGGGTTGTGTCAATTTAAAAAAATGACAAAAGTAACCAAGTTAATTTTCCATGTATGCAACTTAAAAACACTAATAAGGCAAATTAGAGTAAAACCTTAGAGTTGTTTTAATCTATCAGATTGGAAAAGGAAATGGACAAGAATAGTTAATTTTAGAGCTGTGGGAAAATATACTTACTAATACTATTTGGTGGAGCTAGAAACTAGGCTAAGTATTTGAAATAACAATTTTAGAATTACATAAGAAAAGTTACTAAATTGATCATACACAGTGATTCCACAACAGGCTACACATATAGGTCACAGATAGAAAATAAAAAGTTTCAATTTAACAAAATACGTATAGCAACATTATTTATGGTGGGAAAAACTACAAAGAAAATGATTACTCATCAACAGGAGAATGAAGTACCATGTATGAATATAACAGAAAATAATTGTTTAATAGGAAACAACACACCTAAAGCATTTTAAGAAACATTAGAGTACTTTTATGAGCTGGTGCATAGTGAAGAAAGCAGAAATGAGCAAACAAAATGCAATGGCTATTTTAAATAAAAATAACACTCAAAGTTTGCATTTAAACTCAGATGAATTTCAGCAAACAGTCTTGGTTCTTAAACACAGAGGATGAAACAAATTTCTCTTCCATAGGCCCTGATGTGGAGGTCTATGTGTGTGGCATACTGTGTACTCTTGGTCAGAAATGATGGCTGCTTTGTTAGTTTAGAATTTTTCTTTGTGACAAAGTATGCTGGGAAATGTCTGTGAAGCTAAAAAACAAAACAAAACAGAACCAACAACCACCCACCAAATAACAAAATCAGTATCAATGAAAAAGTTCAACATTTTTTACTATAAAGAACATACCTTTGCCTTTCCTTTAGGAACATAATAGATACCAGAAGCTCGCAGGAGAAAATAACGTTTTTTCCAGGATTTCTTGCCATCATCTTTCAGCCATAGTACTCCTTCAAGTTCTGGGACTGTCACAGAACTCCCACAGAAACACTCCTGAAATAGAACAATGTAGAAAGTACAAATTAAAACAAAATTATTCTTAATGTCAAATAAAAGAGCATTTCCATAATCAAAGTAGAACAGCAAAAGGATTGTATATGAAAATACAACAAATGTCATGATAAAAAAAAAAAAGAACCAAAACATCTCTAGTGAATTTACATATTACTTGTACTTTCTGGCTAACAGAAGAAAATTTGGTAAAAAAAATAAAAATAAAACAAAAACCAAACAAATGAAAAACAGGTTTCCCAGAGAACTAAAAATATTAAGGAAGTATCAAAGATAAATAGAAATAATGTTGAAGGGGCTATGAAAAATAGTTCACTTATACAATGTTGGTAGGACGATAATTGGTTCACGGAAGAAACTTCATACACTTTTGTCTCAGAAAGTCATAAAATCCAAGGAGGTCAAAAGTAGAATAGACAAGTTCCACATATACCAAAATATTCACCATACTACTGTTTGTGGGGGCAAAAAACTGGAATCACAGTGGGTGACCCTTTCTAATGGAATGGTTGAACACATTCCTTTAAAAGAACATAAAGGAATGTTACTGGAACATAATAAATAATGAAAAAATCAGAGGAACATTAAGAGTATCTTACATCAAGTGATACTGAATGTAACAAACAGAATGAGAGAACAATTATCACACACTGGCTACAATAATATAAGTGAAGACAATTCTAAAATAAAGTCAAATTCTAACAAATCAAAATCATCAATATCTTTGTCCCAGAAAGAAAATAATAACACACATCTCCCTCCCTCCTTTTGGTGGAAAAACTGATATTATTGATACAAGTGCAGAATGTTGTGTAC
Source organism: Gymnobelideus leadbeateri (assembly GCA_011680675.1). Lineage (NCBI taxonomy): Eukaryota > Metazoa > Chordata > Mammalia > Diprotodontia > Petauridae > Gymnobelideus > Gymnobelideus leadbeateri. The sequence continues at coordinate 209,639 of WOXC01010058.1, forward strand.
ATAGGCAGAAGTAGTTGCTGCGTGAGTTGTTTTTGCTTAACTCCTGTGGTTACAAGGCAGGATTAAATAAGTGAGGGTGAGAGCAGGGGAAGGTGACTGTGACATAAGTATAAAAGTTATCAACAAAACTCACTCTTAAAAAGTAAAGGAAGTTGACAAAATTGAAAAATTCTTTGCCTTTTAACTACCATGATTAAATACAAAGAGTCCTTGCAATATAAAATTTCAACAATTAAAACACAATTTCTGCTAAATAATCTTAGATACCAGTCTGACAAAAGACTTTTTAAATACTTAGAAAAAAAGATTCCAGTTGCAAAGCCTATGTATTACTTTACTATATTTACAACGGTAGCCTTCCTTTCAAGTTATACTTTTGAAAATAACATTTTAAAAGTACATTGACAATGCTACCTCCAGCAGCACTTCTTTATTTCTGTCTGCCATCTCAGATGTTTCCTTTTTCCCCAGAAGATAGTTCTGAAAGAGAAAACAAAGACATTAAACTTAAGTACCTAGAATAAAACAAAAGATAAGTTTTGATGGAAAACCTGAAATTCTACATATATCCCTTTGTCACATACATGCTATTGCCGCTTAAAAAAATCTTTTCTGTTCCCTCATCACTGAAAACTACCTCCACCAGATGTCTGCCAGTCCCTTTTCCCCTCATCTATCCCTCTGTATTAGTTGTCTCTCAAATCTTTTTCCCTTTGTAACTATATGGTAAACATTACAGATAAATAACAACTATGTTTTGGCATAACACATCATAATCAAACTTAAAGGGCACAAAAGGATTTTTAAAAACCTTATTTAAAGCAGTTGATTAGTACATGGAAGGTCAAGTGATCTAGATTCCCCAAAAGTCAGTTTTTTACCTCTCTTTTTCTATAAAGAATATAATTTTATATTTTTAAACATAAAAACAACTTTAAACACTCATTTTTTATAATTTTCTAGTTCCAAATTCCCATCTTCCTCCATGGAAAGGCAAGCACACATTGATAAAGATTATACACGTGCAGTCATGCAAAATATATTTCCACATTAGTCACGTTGCAAAAGAAAACACAGACCAAAAGAAACAAAAGGAAAAATAAAGAAAAGCAGTGCTTTGATTTACGTTTAGTCCCCATCAGTTCCTTCTCTTGGGGTGGGCAGCATTTTTCATCCCAAGTCCTTTGGAACTGTATATCGTTGTATTGCTGAGAACAGCTAAGTCATTCCCAGTTGATCATTGTAAAATATTGCTGTTATTGTGTACAATGTTCTCCTGGCTCTGCTCACTTTCACTTTGAACAATTCGTGTAAGTCTTCCCAGGTCTTTTGAAAGCATCCTGCTTGTCATTTCTTATAGCACAATAGTATTCCATCACAATTGTATACTACAACTTGTTCATGTATTTCCCAATTGATGGACATGCCTTCAGTTTTCAATTCTTTGCCACCACAAAAAGAGCTGCTAGAATTATTTTTGTAAATACAAGACCTTTTTCTTTGATCTCTTCAGGATACTAGTGGTGGTATTGCTGGGTAAAAGGGTATGCACAATTTGATAACCCTTTAATCATAGTTTCAAATTGCTCTCTAAAATGTTTGTGTTTGGATCAGTTCACAACACCAACAGTGTATCAGTGTCCCAATTTTTCCATTCTTTCTCCAGCATTTATCATTTTCCTTTTCTGTCACATTAGACAATTAGGTATGAGGTAGAACCTCAGAGTTGTTTTAATTTGCATTCCTCTAATCAATAGTGATTTGGAGCACTTTTTCATATGACTATAGATGGTTTTGATTTCTTCTGAAAACTGCCTGTTCATATCCTTTGACCATTTACGAACTGGAAAATGTATTTTTATAAATGACTCAGTTTTCTATATATTTGATAAATGAGGTTTTTTTTTTTTGGAAAAACTTGCTGTAAAAAATTTCCTCCAGTTTTCCTTCTAATTTTGGCTGCATTAGTTTTGTTTGTGCAACCCCCTTTTAATTTCATGCAAACAAAATTACCCACTTTACATCCTGCAATGTTCTCCTTGCTATCTATCTCTTATTCCCTTATCCACAGATCTGACAAGTAAAATATTCCATGTTCCTTTAACTTGCTTATATTACTCTTTTATTTCTAAATCATATAACCATTTTGATCTTATCTTGGCATATAGTGTGAGATGCTGGTCTATACATAATTTCTGCCAAACTGCTTTCTAGTTTTCCCAGTAATTTGTCAAAAGTGCATTATTTTCCCATTTATTACTGTTTTGTGTACCTAATATAGTCCACTATATGATCCACAACGGGCTATACATATAGGTCACAGATAGAAAATAAAAAGTTCCAATTTAACAAAATATGTATAGCAGTTTGTAATATGTTTTGAGATGTGTACTGCTAGGCTAAGCTCTATTTTAAAGAAATTAATCCAACCCATCTCAACCAGTTATAATTCCACAATGTTTTACTCAACTAGAAGTTTTAAGAATTTCTAAAATTATTATGAAGAGTACATTTTGTTAATAGCTTATAAAGCATAACTTTGATTCATGCCCCATTCTCAAACATTATCCTTTTTCTGGGCTATAGGTTCACCGATTCTATTCTATGCTAATGGACTCTAAAAGTTTGACAGGTCTTACCAAGCAGGAAAGGCTGTGAATATGGACCTGGCAATGAACTGTGTTTTGGTTGCTAGAGGACCAGTCTATGTAAGACTGAAAAAGCTTATCCCTAGGTGATGAATTTTTCTGGCTTGAGAACCCTAAAGAAATGGGGGTGGGGAGGGGGACATATTTGGCTCATTGGTCATGGTTTGCTGAATTCTGTACTAAGGCATGGAAAGGTCATAATTTATAGAAGCAGTCCCCATGCTAATGGAAATAACAGATCTTTTCAAGCATTTAAAGTGTGAAAGCCTAACAATATGCAGTCACAACAAAAGGTTTTTACTTTCCCAAAACAAACATTCTTCACAATTACTCAATAAAAGTATTAATCAGTAGAAATGATCATAGTTAATAGTATTTTGTATATTAAGACAAATACTATTTACCTAATACTGTGATATTTCTCATTAGTATTAATTGGAATAATAGAAACTGGAAATTAACAGGACACTTTACTTATTCAGCTGATTTTTTCCAAGTATAATATCAACGTTTTCCTGATAATTGGGAAACAACCCCAATTATATGCTTAGGATTAAGATCTGAGAGAGAATCAGGAGGTGACCTAGTTCAACCTTTCCTTCCTCTTAAGAGATGAAGAAGTTTAGGCCCAATGAGGTCAATTGACTTGTCCAAGGTCACACAACTAGTCCATAAGAGAGCTAGTATCTGAACCTAGGTCCTTTGACTTCAATTTCATTTTTATTTCTGCTATAACACAGCTATTTCCCCCCATGGAAAAATACTAATATGGCAGCCATGAAGCAATAAAATCAAGTTAATACACTGAAATGGATAGTGTAAACATAGAATTTAGACAAAGAAAGGGGGTTTAGGGTTATTCAGTCGAAGGAGCTCATTTTAAAGATGAGTAAACTAAGACTCAAAGAAACTACAAGCAAAGTGACACAATTCTTCAACAAAAAGAGCAGAAAATGAACATAGTATTTATATCAGGTGAAGGACCCCAAAAGCTACAGTGCCCAAGGGAAATATAATATCATTTCGCTGAAAAATTAGGTGCATAGCTGGGTCATCAAAAGAGCACTCAACAGACAGAGATGCTAATTTAGAAGTCATTTCTTGGGAAAGAACTAAGGAAAGATGTTCAGGCCCAGAGGCTATTCAAAAATAGTAACTACTTGTGTCACCCTTTGATGTGGATAAGCACTTACCACTCTTTGAAGGCTAGTGTTTTTATCCTTAGGGTATCCACACAGGCCAGAAAGTAAGTCATACTATAGTGCTCTACACTTGTCATCAAGTTGTCTATCTTTCAAAACAGTTACCTCATTAGGTCAGAACAGCAAACAAACTATATTTCAATCTTATAAGATTTTTCAGGCTTACCTGGGGATTTTTGAAAAGTGCATATTTTTCTATACGTTCCACAAAGATAAGCTTGTTTTGACTATCTCTTGTCCAGTTTAGAAGATTTTCAACTAAGTTTTCATGATCTTCAAAAATTCTCTCTGCCCAAATGACAAATTTTATTAGTACTTCATTGCTGTAACAATATCAGAATTAGATTATTTTACATTATAGTCTATGACTCACTGAAGACTTCTGGGTGGGGAGTGATGTGGTCTGAGCATCCTAATGCTAGAATCATTAGAAAGCTAATGTATCTAGCAGCCTTACATTCCTTAAATACCCCTTAAACAAAGGGGGTGGAGGAAAACCTAAAGTAAACACTGTGGGAATTGAATGAACCACACTGACTCCATTTTATGACTCAGTTCTGGATCTAGTTCAGTTCTCTTTCTAGTCAATTATGAGACTAGTTCAATTTCTGTCTTGTGATAAAACTTTATTCAACTTATGGGAATTATAACAAAACTGTATTGCATTGTTTGAACCTCACCCTGTGTGACTGGGAAGCTGGACCACCTCCACCTGGTTGCTTAGACACTCTAAGGATCTAGCATATGCTGACCAGAGACCCAGACTGATTCAAAGAGTTTTCTCACAATAATACATCTCAAGCAATCCATATCTTATTTGAAAATTGGTCCCATTCTGGTTAATCAGTTATTGTTTCTATTTTCTTTTGATTGACTATAGACATTTCTGATTTTGGGGATCTGGACCTGTTTGCTCTCCCCCTCCCAACTTGGAAAGATCCAAATCTTTCCTCCAACTAGAAATTAGATTAATATTGTATCCTAGTTAATTGTTTTCTTTTAATTAATTGGTCTTATTTGATTGTTTTTGATACATAAAAATTCGGTTCACTCTGTATTCAGGGTCTTTGGTAGGACTGGGGGTTCAATGAACTGTTTATTATTATACCTGTCTTGATAATAAATTATATAGATCAGACTATTTCCTTGGTTATTATTAATTACCACAACAATAGAATAAATGAGTACTTGGATTCCTTTCAACTCTGAGAATTAAGATGTGGATAAATCATTCAACAAATATTTAACTTATGCTATATGCAAGTCACTGTGGTACATAATGGAGGGGAAACAGTCTGGGAACAGGGTCTTTGTGTATCAAGCTAAAGAGCTTATTTGGTAAACAGTGGAGAAGGTTTTTGTTTTTGTAGGAAATAGGATGTGTTCAGAGATGTTCCTGATGAAGATGAATTAGTTGTCTCTGCATACTTGATAGGGCAGTGTAGTGCAGTGGAAAGAATGCTGGATTTGGACTCAGGGAACCTAGCTTGAATCTTTTCAAACTTCAGTTTCCTCATCTCTGGACTAAACCAGCTTCTAGAGCTGTCCCCAGTGTCTAGCCTTGTATCTGATACATGAAAGGCACTTTAAAAATTACTGACCAATTGATCTATGTTTAGAAAATTAGTAAATTATAGCACTGAATTTAACAACACTCAATACTCACCACCACCTATATATGGAAGGAAAAAAGAGGCTAATCAGATTCCCTTACCTAAACTAATTCCCAAAGGATACAAAGAAAAAAATCAATAGTTACTAGCAACCTTAGTAATGCTATTAAAATAAAAAAATAAGGAAACACAGGAGGATAAAAACTTCTGGAGGGAAAAATTTAAGATGAGTTTCCTAGAAAGTAAGCATTTATTTTGGAATATTTGTTGATTCAGGGACTATAATAACAATAACAGCTAATATTTGCATAGCACTTTAAAAATTTGCAAAACATTTTAAATGATCACATTTGAACCCCCAGAATAATCCTGTGAAGTAGTTGCTATTATTTATGCCCATTTTATAGATGAGGTAAAAAGAGGCTAAGTAATTCACATAGGTTCACACAGTTAACTTAGTATCTGAGGCAGCATTTAAACTCAGGTCTTCCTGACCCCCAAGGCCAGAGCTCAATCCACTATGCATTTACACTGGACTTAAATTACACTATTATAAAAGCTCAAGTAGTTTCTGGTAAGAGATTTTATTCTTCAGTACCATATTAAGGACTTCCTCCATTAAAAATCATCATTAGATGATAGATTAAGTATTAGACAGGAGGCTGGAGTTCATCTAGTCCAATCAATCCTCTTTATAGATGTGGAAAATTAAGGCCAAAAGAGAGGCAGCAACTTTCCTATGGTCATACAGGAATAATAATAACAACAATTTTTATGGAGTGTTTTATAGTTTGCAAAGCTATGTTATATGTTGTTTCATACGTTTCATGTTATTTCATTCTCACAACCTCTATATAAGGTAGGCGCTAGTATCATCTCCATATTATTGTTGAGGAAATTAAAGCTGACAGGTTAAGTGATTTGCCTAGTGCCACAGACAGGATTTACACCTGTGTCTTGGAGATTACAAGTGAACAGCAGAGGTAGGATCTGTACCGAGGTACTCTTTTCCGTATAACATATACTGTAGCACACTCCCCCATTCTCCCTGGCTCACATGGCCATGATGAATATGAAGACTAGGCTTTCCCTTCTTAGTCTGCTGTTACTTTGTGGAATGCCTATAGTCCTGCTCAGATTTTCAAAAGCTATGCTGATGGAACATGAGCAGGAAAGGCTCTTCATATGAGCCTGGGGAACTGTGTCATGAAAAGATCAACTCATTTATATATGCTAAAAGTCTTATCACAAGAGGACCGGTGGTCACTAGGTAACAAATGTTTTGGTCAGATTAATTCATGAAATGTTGAAAGGGGTAAGGTTTTTATCCATCTATGAAAACAATCCACTGGTGAAATCATAACTTTTTCAGAATTTTAAAGTGTTAAGAACATGAGAATTGCCCTACTGTGCCATACCCATCTATATTCTTATGAAAACAGAGATATGTTCTACAAAGACAATTTTCTACTCTGCTATCAACTTCATAGACTAGAAATGCGCTCGAATCATTCTATTTTCTACAGGCAAACCATTATGGATCTGTTATCCATGAATTTATCTAAATCTTTTAAAAATCTACTTACCTGTACCATCTTTTGATAGTAAAAGCAGAGTAGTATTCTAGAGTAAAATGTTCTATAAAATCATTTATCATGAGAATTGGAGGTTACCTTGTGTGTCACTAACCCCTACTGCCAACTAGTGCAGCAATCCTTCATACAACCATTCATGTGTTTTTCATTTTGTTTTGGGCCCTCCTATCTTGTAAAGGATAGAAGTGAAGGGGCTTTTTGGAGGGTCAGTTTGTTGCTTACTGGCATGGATGTTTTAACTGGCTTTGTGACTCCCCTGCTTCCAGGATGTTACTATACTAGTGCTGAATTTATGAGGACATCCAATAAATTTTAGCCTCACTGTGGCTCAGAACTTCTGAATTTAAGAGACCCATCAGTCTCAGCCTTGCAATAGATGAGGATGCACAACCATGTTCAGCTATATATTTCTATTATGTGGTCTCTGTTTGAATACATCTGTAGCTAAGAGCTTATTACCTCCAGAGACAGTCCATTTCACTTTTTGGCAGACCTAAATGTTAGAAGATTTTTCCTCATATTAAATTTGAAACTGCTTTTGTCTTAAACACCCACCTTCCAAAGGGATGCTCCTTTTTGCAAATATACTGGTTATCTGGTGAGCAAATTTATTTACATTTCATCCAAACATTTTATGATTTTATTTGTACATAATGAATTGTTTTGAATATTATTAACATATTCCTAAAACGATTAATTTTCCTGTATGTGATTTAAAACATACTAATGGTAACTTCTAAATGTCTCTCATTATTAAAATGTTTTGGGGTAGCTAGGTAGCACAGTGAATAGATAATTGACCCTGGAGTCAGGAGGACCTGAGTTCAAACACTTCACCTCAGACACTTAACACTTACTAGCTGTGTGACCTTGGGCAAGTCATATAACCCCAATTGCCCCTCCAAAAAAAGAAAAGCAAAAAAAAAATTAAAATGTTTTTCAAAGGATTCATGGTAGATAACTGGGGTTATTAACCTTCTTACATTAATTTTTATTTATGCCAGTGGGAAAAAAGGAAACCTGTTATTAAATTTCTTTTACATATTTTCAGATGACTTATAGTCCCAAATCAAGTCTTATTTAAAATGATTCAACACAACACAGTATTTAGGTTTAAAAGCAAGTTTAAAATAATTAACTAATGAACTTTGAATAGTTTTGATACAGAAATAATACTAGAGTAGGAATCAGGAAATCTGGGTTCTAGTTTCTATTCTTTTATCTCTCAATTGTCAATTCACTAGTATACATGAAGCTGGTCCTAATTTTTCTTCCTTTGGTCAAACTATACTTGCCTTTTCACAGGTTTTTTTTTTTTTTGAGAACAGATAAAATTTGATTAAAAAAAATTGTTTGTGTCCCTTTCTTGAACCACATAAAAGAAGCAAGAGGAATCTGGGGATGTCATGTCTATATACATGTAGATGTACAGGTGTACCTTGCTATGTTAGTGCTATAGGAAATATCTGTAGGATGATCACTTAAGTTAAGATGAACTTTATTAACTCAAATATGTAAGGTTCAAATAAAGAATCATTTGTGAGTCAATGTTACCAGGATAAATTTCAAATTTGTTGGTGAATTTCTGAACTTAGATTATTTGTTTGAAGAAAATTAACTTTTATATTTTTAGAGAGAGGGGTGAAAAATTTAAGAACACAACAGATACAACAATAGAAATAAATCAGCTAAGATAACAAAAAATGATGTGAAATAAATAAATAAAAGAAAAACAAAGACATGAAAATTAAATATATGCCATAATGTCTTCAAGATAGCTTTAGAAATCTAAAATTACAATTAATAAAAAAACACTTTTGAAATAAGGCCTTTTTAATACTCTTAGTGATGACTTTGACAATAAAAAGGCTCCTATATGAAACTTAGAGAGCATAGGAAATTTAGTCAATAAAACTGTCTAAAACCTTTAAGAGGTTTTCCATTTATCTCTGAAAAATCATATATAAGCAATATAAGTATAACCACAGTAGGATAAAATAATTGATTGATTGTACAAAATTCTAAGAAAATATAGTATATTTTGTGCTTTTTTCTGTCCACAATAAAGCAAAGACACGAGTGAAATGGTATGGATTATAATCTTGTATTATGCTATAATCTAAGCAATAATTAGACAAATCAGATGTCATAAACATAGGGGGAAAATCCAAATTATGAAAAAACTGCAACTAAATTTATAACAATAAGTAGGATTTTTAAAGTATACTTTTATAGAGAGTAAGACAACTGAGCTTACAAAGATATATAAGACTGGTACAACAAAATTACTAACCCATTTGTAATTCGGAGATGGTTTCTACTAGTGACCAGTCTAAGCTATAGCCACAGTGTGACTTGTCCATCAGGTTATCCAATACTTGTCTCACTGTCTGCCTCTCGTCTACCATCATTGTTTTAGAGCTGTCATCAGACATGTGGACTCTAATTACAAGCTGTAACAGATAAGAAAAAAGTTAAAAAACAAAAAACATGAAAGTAATTTTTTCCAAGTTATTTTTATTAGTAACAATATCTAAATAAAAATCAAACTTGTTGAAAACCTATATCCAATTCATATAAAGTAAATACACATACATAGACAATCTCATTTGAGTTTTATAGCAATCCTAAGATGTTTTTATTATTCCTGTTTTGTAGATGAGGAGACTGAGGTTCAAAGAGCCTTAGCCAAGATTAAAAATATGGGACAAGGGTTGGAAGCCTTGTGACCAGCATTCTTTCTACTATACCAGGCTGCTTCTTTAAAAGAAAAGAACCCCTTCACATATCAACATCAAAGACCTTTATCATCCTTTTACTTTATTGGCTTATCTGCCTTCTAACATCTGGCTGGGATCAACAAAATTGAAGGAATGAGGTTTTTGTTGTTTCTTGGAGGGGGAAAGGAATGGAAAAAAAAAGAGACATGGCAGGTCTTTTATATACAAAGAAAGAAGGATATAGAGTTCAAAACAAGATAGGGTAAAAATCTTAGATTCTTACAGGACTTGTATTCTTTAATTATTCTAAGGCTTTTTTTTTTAAAGGACATGTTTTGGTTGCAAATTAAGGAAGTGATCTTCATGCATTCCATGTTCTAACCAAACTAAACTCCTAGCCATCTCCTAGCCATTTTATCCCCTTTTCTATCTATACATTTACACCAGGTGTCCCAGATGCTGGCAGCTTACTTCCCTCCCCAACTCTGCCCCTAAGAATCCTTATCTTCAAAGTTCAGCTTGGGGCTAGTTCCTTAGACAAGTCTTCCCCAAGCTGCTCCATTGTCTACACTTATCTTTGTCATACAGGATTTACCTCCTCAACACAATGTCAGTTCCTTAAGGACTCTAATTTCAGCACCGAGCACACTACTGTACATACTGCAGACACTATAAAGTTTGCTGAATTTGTTGCAATAACTAGAAAACTGTATTAACCAGAAAGATGTATTAAAAGTTTAGCCAAGAAAAGTAATATGTGCCTAAATGTCATCAAGTGAACTGGTACAAACACATGCTTCTGTTATCTTTGCTTAGTGATCTTGAGCAATCAGAAGAAAAGAATGAGAGAGGCACTGGTAACACATGAAACAACATGTGTTGGCTATTACATCTGCAAGGTATATATACCTAATCAATTACCTAAATTTAGCAAGCCTAGTAAGAGTTCCAAACTGGTTAATGTAATAAATAAACGACCTGAGAAGTTCCCCCCTCCCCCAAATAATTAACATCCATCACTTCAAAAGGTATGTGACTGCATCAGTCTAAGCATAACTAATGCGTTAGTTAATAGTTACGTGTTGCTGTTGCTCAGAATATTTATTCCCTTCTCTTCTGAGAAGCGTCCTGACCTTAGATAGGCTCATTAGGCCTTTCAGTTTGGTATACAGACCCTGTCACAGCTTCTAGTTCCCTGGCCAACTGAACATGCTTCTACTTCTATGCTATTCTGACATACAGTTCACAAACATACAATAAAAATGGCTTCCTTCTGAAATTTTCATTGGGGGAAAAAAAGCAACCCTAAATAAAAAGTCTGGTCTGAAATAAGCAGTAAAATATAAAAAGTTTATATCAGAACTGGCATTGTGGAAAATTATCTAAAACAATACGGAGAAGCTAAATAAGGGCTGAGCTCACCCCACCCCCACCAAGCATGCACATGTGTGTGATGTCATAAAAATGAGGTTCCTGCTCTCTAGTAACGACCGCATTTGTATCCATATTTCTAGTTTTCAGGGTGAAATATATCAAGTATCAACTTCTGACAATTTCCTATAAAAGGGATATTATTGTCTTCTATTTTAAAAGAATTATACAAGTAACTAAAAAAATTTAAATATAGAAAAAAATATTTGGTAGTCCCTTAGAAGTAACTTTAATTTGCTCCTTGTTCCAGTGCCTATCACAAGTAGGTGCTTAATAGATGTTTACTGAATTGAATTGTCAACAATCCTACAGGTAGGGGTGGCTAGGTGTCGAAGTGAATAAAGCATCAGCCCTGGAGTCAGGAGGACCTGAGTTCAAATCCAGCCTCAGATACTTAACACAAAACTAGCCATGTGAACTTGAGCAAGTCACTTAACCCCAGTTGCCCAGCCTTCCCCCTCCAAAAAGCAAAACAAAACAATCCTACAGGTGTACTATCTGATTATTTACAAGGATTGTACTAAAGCACACAAGGCTAAAATTATGAACCAGGCTGTTATTCTATGAGGTTAGGGTGGTCTCAAGCAATATTTATTTATTTCAGAAATATTTTAAACTTGTTTTCCCAAATCCACTATGTCATGGTAGACATTTTATAGATTAATAAAACCCCAAGCCAACCCTAAGTCCCAGGCCACCTTTTTCACTTGGGCTTCTTTAATCTTCTCCAGGGCCACTCGGATCTTTTCTGCCTTCACTTTGGCAGCCTGTTCTTCCTGTGAACATAAGACAACTGAGATAAACAAATGCCCAGAGGATTAGCAGATACTTTGAAATTTAAACTTAAAAAAAAAAAAAGCTTAGTGTTAGTTTGGGAATAAACTTTTACAAGTATACAATTTCCCTATGCTTAAATGTATAGGATATATATTTTGAAAGAAAAAATGAAAATATGGATGGTTATTTATAGAAGATAACTTTTTACAAAATTTATCATGCCCAACAGACTAGGTTCATTCAGCAAAATGAATTAGTTTTATAGTATGGCAGTTAAATTTATATATCTCCTAAGATTATACTAAATTTGATTCTATCAAAATATGAAGACCATATAGTTTAATTATGAGGGAATATATGGACCCAAGATATTATAAGCTAAAGCATAGTTTTGATTTTGTTTACTGACAAATCTTTGCCCTTAATGCAACCCCTCTGAATTTAAACTCTGCAAAGGAGAGCAGCTGAACTTAGCTAACTTTTTTTGATTATATTGCAACAACATTCCCAAGAGATTCTATTTATAGGAAAAAGTAATGCTTGTCTTTCTTATGAGTATAAAAACTACAATACAGGCATGTTTCCACTCTAAAAAGAATACAAGTATAAGTATAGTCTATTACATAAAAACAGGACCTAGGTTCTGCCCCTGCTTTTAAATTTCTTAACTTTCTAAGACAGTCAGTTGTACTTCATGTTAGTAAATTCCACTTGATCTGTATTCATCCTTTGCCAGATTAAAAAAAAAGCTAATTGTAAAAGAATGTCCAAAATACTCCATTTGGTGTTTTGGGAACTTCTTAGATAAGTATGTCCAAGAAGCATCCAAAACATTAGATTAATATGACCAGGATTTAAATATGTATTTTAACCATTTTTCTAGTTTTCCTAAAAGAACATTTTATATGCTAACATCCATACTTACTTGTAATTTCCAAGAACAGGCCATATGAAAACTGTAGCAGTAATCTCCAAATTAAAAAAAAAAACAACTTCAAAAAGTAAAACCTAGCTAGTAAAGGATGATTTAAAAATTTTCTAAGGATCACGTAGGCGAAGCATCTAAAGAAAAACTTTAATTTTATTATTTAATAGAATTCAAGAGGAAGAAAGCCCAAACTTTTCAATTCCATTGACTCCTTTCCTCTTACCTCCCTTCTAATTCCCAATTGACCCCTGTCCCAAATACAGTCTAGATTACAGTTAGTAAGCATAGCTAAGTCCTTTAGGACAGTAGTTAAAAGAAAGTTTCTATTAAAGTACTTGGCTCCAAAAACAATTCGTACATTTTCCTTCATTAAACATCAGGGCAATGGAAGTCTGCTATGTTTAATAGAGCTGTCCCATGCCTTAGCACAAGATTTTGCTATAACTGAAACTACCTAACTCCTTAGCAGCTCCTCTCTTCTTTACTGCATTATTCTGCACTTTAGGCTGCCTCCTTTTCATGCTTTGTATTTACTACTTTGTTAGACAGTGAGGGAGAGCATTGGGCTTGTTCAACAGGAATCTGATCTTTGAAAAGAAGCTGGTAAATTAACAAAAACATAAAGTCCCAGCCTGAAATACTATCTGAAAACCCAGGCAGGCAAAGAACAGAGCATTTTATTTTGAAGGTGCTGAGGTGTAAGATAAGATTGATTTATTTTGTAAAGGTGTGCTCATTTAATGAAAAGATTGACTCATTCATCCAAATAAACCAGTAAAACATAGCTGACTCTTCATTGTATATTTTAATGGAAGATACTTTAAATTCAACTTTAACAGTAGGACAAAATTATATATGAAATCCTTAGGTTAGTTAATATTTTTCTGTGCTTCTCAAACAGTGTGTTTAAAAATGCTTCTCTGCATTAGAGATAACGTTTTGCCTATAACTATTAAGTTATAAGAATATTTCTTGCCTTTGGAAATTAGGTACATAAGACCCTAGGTAAATCTGGTAGCCTTTCTGGGTTTCAAAAAGGGCTTGCTCCAGAGTACCTAATAGACAGCAGTTGGAATTTGAGCCAGTGATCTCAAATCAGTCCCTTTTCTACTTTACCATGCCTTAGAAGCAACTAAACATAGATTGTCAAAAACCAAAAAAAAAAAAAAAAGAAAACCAACCCCAAAACAGTGTTTTTAAGTGCTCTGAGGGAAACTCATGCTTAGTGAGTATATACTAACCAATCTTGGTGCTGTGTTGTATTAAGTATCTTCTTACCCTGTTTATGAAAAATGACAAAATTTGTATGATGAAATCTTTTCCCTTTCCTATGTGAAGTCATCTTGTTCAATTTCCAAAGGCAAGAAATGTTCTTGTGATCTAATCGCTGTAGGCCAAACACAACCTCTCTTCTGAGACTCACTTTCCTCATTTGTAAAACGAGAGGCTCGAACTACACCTTCAAGCTCTAAATCTGGGCTCCCCCAATTGGTCTTGATTTTTTCCATATCTCTCTATTGACAATGTGTGTCCCCAAACCCCAGGGAAGAACAGCAGCAGCAGCACCAACTCACCACATACTCGGTTCTGAGCTCTCTCAGTACTCTGTCTCAGTTCCTCTCTTATTTCATACTTTTGGTTAGTCTAAGCATAAATAACAGTAAAAGGACAAAAATAACCTTATCTTCTTTTCTTTAATAAAAGGGAAAAAGCAAGCCGCTGTCTCCTGAAAAACCCCTTTCATAGCTATCAAAGACCATAAAAAAACAAGCTTCCTCCAATTTGCATTAATGATAAAAATTGGGTGGAAATCTATTGATTATAAGAAAGTCAATGCTGTAGATAAAAAATGCTGTAAAGCTCTGTAGCATTTTCTTTTTTGTATAAAAATTTGAAAACTGAGAAAAAAGCAATTAATAGTCAAAAGAAATGGAAACAGAAAATCTGAGATCACTGATTCTAGAGATCATTAACCCAAGAACCAATCAGACCAAAATTAGGGAGGTGAATTAGTATGCCTCAAGGTTTGATGAAGACTAGTTTACATCAACTTCCCAAAGCAGTTACATGCCTCACTGACTGCCCACCACCTGAAATTAAATGTCACAGCCCTTATGGCCACTAAAGATAATTCAAAGACAGGATATTCACAACAAGAACAGTTTATGAGACTGAGCCATGCAGTAGTAGTTTGAATACTTTCTGTAAAGCAGAGGAAAATAGGAAGGCCCAGAATGACCATTTCTTGGGCTACTGTCATTTTTTTAGTCACTCACTGGTAAAGTATAAGCTGCCAATATGATCATGGCATCCTGTGTCAGAGGGCGACAGAATCAGGAACAGATCCACAGATCCAGCAGCTGCTGGGTACAGTGTATAGAATGCTAGACCAGGAATCAGAAGACCTGTGTTCAAATTCAGCCTCTGTTATTTAATAATTGCATTATGGACAATTCACAACTTCCTTATTAGTTTTTTCAAATGTAAAATGGGGATGATAACAGCACCTATCTCCCAGAGTTATGAGAATAAAATAATATAATATGTGAAGAACTTTACAAAACTTAAAGTGCTATGTAAATGTGAGCTATGATTACTATTGCTACTAGGTGGTGCTATAGTGCACAGAGCTCTAGGCCTGGTGTCAGGAAGTCTCATTTTCTTAAGAGTTCAAATCTGACCGCAGATACTTACTAGTGTGACCCTAGGCAAGTCATTTAGATCTGTCTGCCTCTTCATCTGTAAAATAAGGTGGAGAAGGAAACAGCAAACCACTCCAGTATCTCATATATATATATATATATATATATATATATATCCAGTATCCAAATGGGTCACAAAGAGTTAGACAAGACTGAAACAACTGAACAACATTATTATTGTTAACTGATGTTATTATTTTTCTGTCTATTAGTATCATGACAATACAGATGGAGGGCACTGCTATTTATGATAAGGAAAATGACTAGCACTACAATTTCAAAGGTTATTCCTCAAAATTAACTATTTTGCAACTTAGAACTAGTGTTAATGTGAGAGGTAGCACTATAAAAAAGGAACAGTGATAGGGGGTACTTTCTGGGTGTCAATACCATTCAATCTGGGCAGAGGTATCTGTTATTGTAAATTTACTCTCTGTATTAACTACTAAAGGTAACAAAGCACCATTGAATCAAATGCTTTGGGGGAGGGAGAAGCAAACAACAAAAAACACATTAGCATCCTATCTATACCTGTGAGTTCATTTTAGTTAAATTGTGTGACTATAAAGATGTAATCTGCTCTAGAAAATAGTTTGTAATAGCTTGCTTTTCCTAAGCCTTCCTAATATTTTCATTTATTGTTCATGTGGAAAATGTGGCAAACCACTCTAGTATCTTTGCCAAGAAAACTCCAAGTAGGATCATGAAGAGTCAGATATGACTGAAAAACTGAACAACTGTATTGAACAATATAATTATATGTGTATAGATCATTTTCAAAGGTTTTGTAATGATGAAAAAAATAGGCAGAAAGTCTAGGGGCAAGAGGTTGTAGCTAGTGGCATTAAAGTAGCAGACTATGAAGACAAGATGAGCAGAACAGGAATGGATTAAGGAAGCCTAAGTGATGATAAGGGCAGGGGTATAAGCACAATAGACTGTGGAAGGGGAGCGGAATTTCAACATTAAAAATCTTGGACATGATAGCTCAGTGTCTTTTTTTTTTTTATCTCCAGCACTTAATCATTCAATAAATGCTTGTTGATTGATTAGAAAAATGAATATACTGTGGTTAAGTTTTCTAAAGAAATGGAAGCTATCAACAAGTACTGGAAAAAAATGCACCAACTCACTGATAATAAGAGAAGCTCAAATTAAAACAACTCCCGAGACTTTGATTCAGACTCAACAAGCTAGAAAAAGTGATTTAAAAAACCTGAAATGATTCAAATGTAAAATTCCATGAGATGACAGAAACATTACTATGTTTGGTGGAGCTTTGAATTGGTCCAATGGCACTGGAAAACAATTCAGTTTCCAGGTGAGCAAAATGATTCAACTGTTCTGCCTGTTTGAACTTCACTACTGAAACTTCAAGGTACTTACCAACCCTCTTCCTTACCAGCCATGCCTTCCTAGATTGTTTAAGCATTAGTTTTATTAAATCTTAGCCAGAATAAAAAGAGGTTATAATGAGTTATGGGCTAGGTAGTGAAGTGGATAGACTGCTAGGCCTGGAGGAAGACTTACTGAGTTCAGATCTGACCTTGGACACTTACTAGCTATGTGACTGTGGGCAAAGTCACTTAACTCTGTTTGCCTCAGTTTCCTCATCTTTAAAATGAGTTAGAGAAGGAAATGGCAAACCACTTCAGTATCTTTGCCAAGAAAATCCTAAATGAACAGTCAGACATAACTGAATTGACTAATGAGTTAAACGGTCAATTCATTCTTAATATAAAAATGAGCATATTTTGAAAAATCAGGAAGGACTGGGATTTGAATAATTCTTCAACAATTGAAAACAGTATAATCAGAGGTATCTGGATTGAGAGGTTGTCATACATATCATAGATCTAATCTACCCCATTAAAAATGATAATATAAAACACTTTCCCCTGAGAGCCTAAAACTATATTGACCATAACTTGATTTCTGATTATTTAAAAGGTATATTGGGCTCCCACACCACTTC